>CM076575.1:1166222549-1166304936 GCA_034641835.2 Pinus albicaulis | reverse complement strand
CTAGCACTGTGTGTTTACCAGTATTGGGAGAACAGGGTTTTGATAGTGCAGATGGATGCCATTTTAAAATGTGAAAGAATATTTAGAAACTAGACTCAGATACCTTTCTAATGAGCTATCATGGAGCTGATTTTGACAAGGGGAAGGCCTCCAAAAGTGGCTTACAAAACAGGTCAATTTTTATGTCATGGTGTTGCGCATTTACCAGGAAATTTACATTTTCATCAGTTTCAGTGAATTTTGAAGTTTCACGTCTGTTTCACTTTTTAGCTGGGTAAGTGAAAAATTTACCAATTTAAATGTCATATTTTACTTTTACCTAAGGTATATACATTAGGTAAATCATTAGTTGAAGTCAAATGTATCTATTCTTAAAGATAGGAATGAGTCACTTTCCTCATCCTAGACTCTAGCTTTCACTTTAGCTTTTGATGTAACAACTCCCTCACCTCATGGATTCGACCCATGAGGATGAGAGGAAGTGGTTTTGAGGTCTATAAGGTGTAGGTTTTCAGTTTTTTTAATGGTTGGCATCATTTGAAGAGATTGTAAGTATCAAATATCATTTTGGCTTGGACATTAATGGAAAATTGCAACTATTTTCTTGGGATCCCTGTGGTATGAGTTTTAAACATTGTTTATTCTCTGTGATTGATTTGTTAGAATGTATTGTTATTTTATAAACCATTTCACATCTAAAATATACTTAATTTCAAGTTTTAAATACATAATTCATATTTAGTTATGCTCTGTTTTGGGAAATTCAATATAATGTGTTCAATTTCTTTAGTTTAGGGAAAATACATTTCAAATGCATTCCTTAGCTCTTCACCAGTATTTCCATCTCATTTAATCCTCTTTGAATGTTTAAAACTTTTACCTACCTTTCCTCATCAAGAAGACCGCAATTTCATCCTCTTGGCCCTGATCTATACTCTTGACCTAATCCCTGTTCAGTAAGCCCAACCCTAAAATCAAAATAAAAACCCCTTTTTTTCCTTACCTAGCCTAAAATCCTTTCCATCCAGCCCTCTTGGCTGTGATTCTATCAAGAGATGCCTCTCTGGCTTGGTAGGGCTAGATACTAAGACCAAAATTTGGTTTGAGGTTACCTCAGGATTGCACAGGTTTCATGGTTTTAGAGAAATATCAAAAATACAGGTGCCATGGGAGAATTGCTGCACTTCTGGAGTGACCTTGGGAAAATCAAGTTTTCTCATAGCTGGAGTGTCCAAATGAATTTCTTGATGAGTCCAATGATAAATAGAGAGAGATATATTTATAATGAGCTATCATGACCTCAATTTGGAGTTGAGGAAGGCCTAGAAAAGTTGCCTGCACCAGCACTATGCATTTCTCCACCCTCATTCAACATTTTTTGACCAGTCTTGGGAGAATCCAACTTTTATAGGTAAAATGAACTCCAAACAAAAAAAAAAGGTATATTTGGAAAGTAGACAGGATAATTTTTCCAACGAGCTGTCCCGAGCCGAATTTAGACACTGGGAAGGCCTCCAAATGTGGTCTGCGAAAAGGTGTTGTGCGTTTGAGGAGTGGCGTTGCACCCTTGGTTTGGCGCTGCGCGTTTACCTTGCAGCACTGAGCGCTTATGCAGGGAAGGTTTCAAAGGATTTTATCACTTCCATCAAGCTCCAAACTCATCACCAAGTTCGTCAAGAAGTTTTTCATCAGTAAGTAGCCCTAAAAACACCTCTCTTTGCATAAATTTGATGTGTCATTGAAAGATTTGAAGTGCTTGTTATGAAACCCTAGGATTCATATCCCTAACCCATTTTTCATGCACCATAATCCCTATTCATTACCCTAAAAACACATATCAGTTACACATATTGTTAACTCCTAGGGTTTTCATAGACCTAGGTTTTCATTTACATTCCATTCCCTCCATTTGCCTAAACTAGTCATCTCATCTCTCACTCCTTTCATCTCAGTCCATTTACCCTAGGGTTTTCACTAGCCTAGGCTCCCTTACATATTCCCATTTCCTTCATTTCCCCACACTTTCATTCACTTCTCACTGCTTCATTTCATTCATCATCTAGCTAGGGTTTTGACATCAAATACATCATGGTAACCTAGCAGAGGTGAAATTAGCAAGCCTAAGAGGGCTGATTTGGGCACATTGGCACATACCTATCAGAGAGACTTCAAGAATGTGTTTGATTCACTTGGAGTGAAAGGGTCCATGCCTTCTTCATCAACGTAGCAGTTAGACGAAGGTAAGGAAAAGCTAATAGAGCTAAAAATTAATGATGAGGAAGGCAAACATGAGACAAAGCATGAATTTCAGTTGATTGACCTAGACGAGGAAGATGAGGAAAAAATCACCAATGTAGTTCTTAAAGGAAAAGAAGCATGGCTTGACAGAGACAATTTTCATTTGGAGGGTCTGCTAGAGAAGGCAAAGAAAGATATTGACATTCAGAGGAAGATGGAAAAACACTCTGCCATGAGAAACAAGATTGCAAGGGCCAAGCTCAAACGAGCTCATGCAAAGATTTGGGCTTTGGCCGAGCTAAAGGAGAAAGAGAAGTTGGAAATTCTTGCTAAGGTGTCTCTCCATGCCTCTAACCCTTGATCAGCAAACAAATTCACAATTTTGGCACCTTTTGGCAAGCTTGTACAAATTTTGATTTTTGGATAGTTTAGCACACAGAAAATTTGCCAAGCGCAGAGCGCCACTAGTGCTGCACTCTTTTTTGGGGCATCCAATTGACGAATGGTCAACATCCTCATGTTCATAATGATGAGTACATCAACCTCAGAATTTTTTAGAATATTTGGAGAGAACCGGTCCCTCAAAATGGCAAAAAAACCATCAAAAAATTATGTTTCTGCCCTCTTTTTGACCCTAGCGTTGTGCGTTTACCAGTATTGGGAGAACAGTTTTTTGAAAGTGAATATTGACACCATTTTAAAACATGAAAAAATATTTGGAAACTAGACTCAGAGACCTTTCCAATGAGCTATCATGGAGCTGATTTGGACAAGGGTAAGGCCTCCAAAAGTGGCTTACAAAATAGGTTAATTTTTCTGTCATGGCGCTGCGCGTTTACCAGGAAATTTACAATTTTACGAGTTTCAGTAAATTTTGAAGTTTCACCTCTGTTTCACTCTTTACTTGGGTAAATGAAAAATTTATAAATTTAAATGTCTTATTTTACTTTTACCTAAGGTAGATACATTAGGTAAATCATTAGTTGAAGTCAAATGTATCTATTCTTAAAGATATGAATGAGTCACTTTCCTCATCCTAGACTCTATCTTTCAGTTCAACTTTTGATGTAACAACTCCCTCACCTCATGGATTCGACCCATGAAGATGAGTGGAAGTGGTTTTGAGGTCTACAAGGTGTAGTTTTTTAATCTTTGTAATGGTTGGCATCAGTTGAAGAGATTTTAAGGATCAAATATCATTTTGGCTTGGACATTAATGGAAAATTGAAACTATTTTCTTAGGATCCCTGTGGTATGAGTTTTAAACATTATTTCTTCTCTCTGATTGATTTGTTAGAATGTATTGTTAATTCATAAACCATTTTGCATCTAAAATATACTTAATTTCAAGTTTGAAATACTGAATTCATATTTATTTATGCTCTGTTTTGGGAAATTCAATATAATGTGTTCAATTTCTCCAGTTTAGGGAAAATAAATTTCAAAATCTTTCCTTAGCTCCCCACCTGTTTTTCCATCTCATTTAATCCTCTTTGAATGTTTAAACCTTTTATCTACCTTTCCCCATCAAGAATACTACAATTTCATCCTCTTGGCCCTGATCTATCCTCTTGACCTAATCCATGCTCAGTGAGCCCAACCCTAAAATCAAAATCAAAACCCCTTGTTTTCCTTAGCTAGCCTAAAATCCTTTCCATCCAGCCCTATTGGCTATGATTCTATGGAGAGATCCCTCTCTAACTTGGTATGGCTAGATACCAAGTCCAAAGTTTGGTTTGAGGTTACCTTAGGATTGCCTTCTTCAACCTAAGGATCAATCCGAGTGATAACATTTTGGCAACTCTGCTGGGGAGAAAATTAAGATCAGATCTTCCCTGGGAAAGATCATCAAAGTTCAGATCTTATCATTGATGGTGGAAAAAAATTAGATGCATATGAAGGCTGAAACATTCACTTGGCGACTCCATTCATTGAAAGATCCAGAAATTCAACACCTCATGGTGACTCCACTGCATGAAGATCAGTAGCTTCAAGATTTTTCAAGATGGAAACTGTTGCAAGAATGTATGCTCCCATGAGCCGAGATCACATTCCAGGTTTCCCAAATAAAATTCCTAAGGTATATTGAAAAATGAATTTTCCTATATTCAAAAATGTGAAAGGTAATGATGCCACTCTTCATCTGGTGAGATTTCACATGGATGTGCGTAGATTAAAGATTGATTTTCTTGAAGACTGCTTGATGAAGATATTCATGGCCACTCTGGAAGATGAAGCTCGATCTTGGTATGAAATTTTGTCACCTACTTGTATTTACTGTTTAAAGGATTTTCATACCATATTCTTTGAAAGGTATAAAGAATATTGTCCATCCTTAATATTATTTCAAAATTGTTGTAAACATGTTGATAGTTTTATTGAAAATCTTGAGAATTTTTATGGAGATGATGAATTCATGGACGATGAGATCATAGAAGCGCTATGTGAAAATCCATTTCAACAACATAAATAAATCTTAGAGAATACTTATCAAGATGCTCAGGAAATTTTGTAGCAGGCTGAAGATCTTTGTACAGTTGAAAATGATGGAAGACAAGGTCTTATTTCAGATCTGATTGCAGCAAAATATGGTATGCAGGAAAATGAGGTTCCAATATCAGATTGGGGTAAAGTCAAGCTGGATGATCCAGATCTAGATTCAAATTGTGATGATGAAGAGTATGTTGTTCCAGATCCCATGAAGGAGAGCTCTATTGTTGAGGTCAAAGTTCGAATGAAGAAAACAAAGTTATAGACCTAAGTGTTCTCATCCCATCAGAAAAAAGTCTTCACGAGGAGGTAATCCATTCCCTTTATGAAAAACAAGATGAGATATTTGTTCAAGAAATTGAAAAATGTTCTTTGGATGAATTTGTGGTAGATGATAGAAATTTCAGTTTTGGGTTTCAAGAACAATATGAAGTTTTCCCTCTTATGACTAATGAGTGTGATAAAAAACATGACAATCTGGTTGCCATGTTATATGAAGATGTTCAACAATATATTCAAATTGCAGAGGATGAGAGCATTGAGGACTGTCATTCATATTTTTCTTCCCATGTCTCATGCTTTGAATTTTTTTTTCAAGAAGAAATCTGCTCACCTACTTGTTCAGAATTTTTTGAATACCAGGAACACACTCTTGTTGAGGTACATTATCAAAAGAGATCAGATTCAAGAGAAAAATCTACCTTGTTTATTCCAAATCAGCGAGAGTAAATTTTCTTGATTTTCAAGATCCCTTCGACAGTCTTTTGCAAGCACTGGAGAAGATGAATGTTGTCTCGTTTGTCAGCATAAGTCTTGGTTTCAGTTTTATTGTGAGTTGCCTACATGTACATCATTCTGCCTACAAGAGGAATGTGAGAGCATATTTCAAGAAAATAACCATCTGCTGGATTGGTTACACTGGAAGGATCACTTCACATGATTGTATATATGTCTTCAGCAGGCCGATGGTTATCATCAGGATTTGAAGCCATCAAGTCTTGGTGATGTACTGCCATCAATAAGTAGGGTAAGTTCAATTTTTAAGTATAGTTTCAGTTAGTCTTGAGTTGGTTTTGAGTCAGTTTATTGTGTCAAGTTTCTTTCAGTATTCAGTTTGGTTTTTAGATATTGACTCCATTTCCCAATGAAATAGGCACTTGGTCTATGGTGTTCTTGGCACCTCCAAGGAGCTACCATCCCTAGCTGGAGCAAATGTTAGTGTCAGTATTTGCATACTTCCACCAGGGATCAAAACACATTTTGCATGTGATTCTTAGGTGTCCCATTCTAAATAAATTTCCAATCATTCCATTAGGTCATGATATAAAATTGTTCCATTGGTGGTTGTCCTTGTCAAGTTTCCAATTTTTCTTCACAAGCATATGCCTGTTGACCCTCATCCATGCCTTCATCATTTTGAAAACAAGTCTGCTCTCATTTCACTTTTAGTCAAAATCACTCGTTGAGTCAGTTTCTTTCATTTATCATTAAGTCACTAGGGTTTCATTAGGTCAAATCATTGCATTGTCTCATTTTCAATAAAGGGCAGTAGAAGGTGTGAAGGTGACCCAGAATAAACTCATGATTTTATTCAATTAGTTCAAATGTAATAATTATTCAGTCTCCCAAAGGCTTCCAACTCAGAAATCCACATGCCAACACATCAAATTTCAAATACAAAAAGTGTCTACTTCAAAAATTGATCAAATGTCAAAGGGAGTTGTCTTGTTCCAAGGGTGCCCAAGTCATCATTGTTCACAAGCACTAAACCCTAATGTTCTCTCCCACTGAGCTAGGGTTTGCTATGAAAAAGAGGCACGTGAGAAGAGGAGCCATAAGGTATGTCATATTAGTAAGTATGAGGCCATTCTAACTCATACGATCATGTCTCCATCATTTTTGAAGAAATCATTCCAAGAATCGGGCCATTTTCCACTCATAGGGCTAGTTTCGCTTCAAACTATGTTTATGACCAAACAGAGATCAAATTAACAAAATTCAGAGAGGTTTTTGTCCATAATGGGTCAATAAAGAAAAAAATCCTTCATATTTTACACAGGTGTCATGGTTTTAGAGAAATGTAAAAAATACAGGTGCCACAGGAGAATTGTTGCACTTCTGGAGTGACCTTGGGAAAATCAAGTTTTCTCATAGCTGGAGTGTCCAAATGACATGCTTGAAGAGTCAAATGATAACTATACGGAGAGATATTTACAATGAACAATCATGAGCTCAATTTGGAGTTGAGGAAGGCCTCAAAAAGTTTCCTGCACCCTCATTCAACACTTTTTGACCAGTCTTGGGAGAATCAAATTTTGACAGGTAAAATGAACTCTAAACAGAAACAAAAAGGTATATTTGAAAATTATATAGGATAAGATTTCCAACGAGTGCTTGTGTAGGGAAGGTTTCAAAGGATTTTCTCACTTCCATCAAGATCCAAACTCATCACCAAATTCCTCAAGAATTGTTTCATCAGTAAGTAGCCCTAAAAACACCTCTCTTTGCATAAATTTGATGTGTCATTGAGAGATTTTAAGTGTTTGTTATGAAACCATAGGATTCATATCCCTAACCCTTTTTTCATGCACCAAAATCCCTATTCATATCCCTAAAAACACATATCAGTCACACATATTGTTAACTCCTTGGGTTTTCATAGACCTAGGTTTTCATTTACATTACGTTCCCTCCATTTTCCTAAACTAGTCATCTCATCTCTCACTCCCTTCATCTCATTCCATTTACCCTAGGGTTTTCACTAGCCTAGGCTCCCTTACATATTCACATTTCCTTAATTTCCCCACACCTTCATTCACTTCACACTCCTTCATTTGATTCATCATCTCCCTAGGGTTTTGACATCAAAATACATCATGGCAACCTAGCAGAGGTGAAATTAGCAAGCCTAAGAGCTCTGATTTGGGCACATTGGCACATACCTATCAGAGAGGCTTTAGAAATGTATTTGATTCACTTAGATTGAAAGGGGCCACACCTTCTTCATCAACACAATAGGTAGAAAAAGGTAAGGAAAAGGTAGTAGATCCAAACATTGATGATGAGGAAGGAAAACATGAGACAAAGCATGCATTTTAGTTGATTGACCTAGGTGAGGAAGATGAGGACAAAATCACCAATGTAGTTCTTAAAGGAAAAGAAGCATGGCTTGAGAGAGCCAATTTTCATCTGGAGGGCCTGCTATATAAGGCAAAGAAAGATATTGAAATTTAGAGGAAGATGGAAAAACACTATGCCATGAGAAACAAGATTGCAAGGGCCAATCTCAAACGAGGAGAAATGGTCCCTCAAAAGGGAAAAAAACCATCAAAATATCATGTTTATGCCCTCTTTTTGACCCTGGCGCTGTGCGTTTACCAGTGTTGGGAGAGCAGGTTTTTGATAGGGAAGATAGACACCATTTTGAAAAGTGAAAGTATATTTGGAAACTAGAATCATAGAAATTTCCAATGAGCTATCATGAAGTTGATTGGGACAAAAGGAAGGCCTCCAAAATTGGCTTACAAAACAGGTCAATTTTTTCTGTCATGGCGCTGCACGTTTACAAAGAAATTTACATTTTCACCAATTTCAGTAAATTTTGAAGTTCTACCTCTGTTTCACTTTTTACTTGGGTAAATGAAAAAGTTACCATTGTAAATGTAATATTTTAATTTTACCTAAGTTATATACATTAGGTAAATCATTAGTTGAAGTCAAATGTATCTGTTCTTAAAGATAGGAATGAGTCACTTTCCTCATCCTAGACTCTAGCTTTTAGTTCAGATTTTGATGTAACAACTCCCTCACCTCATAGATTCGACCCCTGAGGATGAGAGGAAGTGGTTTTGAGGTCGACAGGGTGTATTTTTTCAGTCTTTGTAATGGTTGGCATTAGTTTAAGAGATTTTAAGGATCAAATATCATTTTGGCTTGGACATTAATGGAAAATTGCAGCTATTTTCTTGGGATCCCTGTGGTATGAGTTTTAAACATTGTTTCTTCTCTGTGATTTATTTTTTAGAATGTTATTTTAATTCACAACTAAAATATACTTAATTTCCAGTTTGAAAGATAAAATTCATATTTAGTTATGCTCTGGTTTGGGAAATTCAGTATAATGTGTTCAATTTCTTCAGTTTAGGGAAAACACATTTCAAATGCTTTCCTTAGCTCCTCACCAATATTTCCATCTCATTTAATCCTCTTTGATGTTTAAACCTTTTACCTACCTTGCCCCATCAAGAAGACTGCAATTTCATCCTCTTGGCCCTGATCTATCCTCTTGACCTAATCCCTGTTCAGTGAACCCAACCCTAAAATCAAAATCAAAACCCCTTGTTTTCCTTGGCTAGCATAAAATCCTTTCCATTCAGCCCTCTTGGCTATGATTCTATAAAGAGATCCCTCTCTGACTTGGTAGGGCCAGATAACAAGTCCAAAGTTTGGTTTGAGGTTACCTCAGGATTGCCTTCTTCAGCCTAAGGATCAATCCGAGTGATAACAAATAAAAGCCTCTGAACTGTGTTACAATGAGGCTCGAGGGCCTATTTATTATTAAGAAATAATGGAAAACCATAAACATCCAAAAACCTAACCCTAGGAGATGAAGTGTCGAAATTATGGGCCCCGTTTGGGTAAATTGGTACATCAACTTCCCAGGGACATAACTTTGGCATACGATCTCCGTTTGATGCACTCAATACCTCGTTGGAAATATATATTTGAGAAATAAAAATTTTGAGGGAGTGACACCAGTCCATAATTTAATTTGCACCCATTTTTCCCAAAAAAAATCGTTTAGGGCCTCAAAACGGCTCCGGAAGTTCAGGATCCGAAAAACTGCTAAAAATAGTAAACTCTGTTATAATTAAGGAAACTAAAAAACTGCTAGAAAAAATGGTGGGGCCCTAAGTGGAATAGGCGTGTGGCCACCAATATCCACCTTGATCATTCCTCCCCCCTTAAGAAGCAATGGTCCCCATTGCGTTGAGTTTCTCCATGAGATGAGGAAACTTCTATTGAACTTGGTCTGTGGTGAACCACTTGCCTTGGTGCAGGAGTTGGCCAGCTTTGACAACACGATACAGTTGGATCTTCTATTGGCGAGTGTTATTTATTTGCATGTCCATGATACAATATATGGTGGCATGTTCCATACATTCTGGGGTTAACTTTGTTGGTGTGAGTTGTTTTGTAATTTCGGAGGTGTCCATTAGAGGTGGGAAGTAGGGCCGAAGGCGGTCCACATTGAATACTGGGTGCATACCAAGGAATGGTGGAATACCGAGCTTGAAGGCATTGTTCCCTAAATCCTTGGTGATGGTGTATGGCCCATATCGGAGCGAGCGAAGCTTGTGGTGGGGTCCAGTGAGGCGCACCTTCTGAAAATGTAGCCACACTTTTTCGCCCACCTAGAATTTGTGTGGCACTCGATGTTGATAATGTCGTTGTTTGTACTTAGCATTGGCTCTGTCCAATATGTCATGAACCTGCTCGCCGATGTGCTGAATATGCTCAATCATTAAGGGAATTTTGAGGTCTAAAATGGGCCTCCTAAGAAAAATGTACAACAAAATTAAACTTTATAAGAACCAATAGGATTCAAGATGATGATGTCAACCATGGGGGGTGATTCACCATTTTTTAAGTAAAAGGGTAAAAAGATTAAAAAATGATAAAATAATAAAACTACTTTTTCAACTCATATTTTCAACTTATCTCCTGAATTTTTTACTCAAATTTTGAGTGGGAGTACTCGTTGGATGCAAAATTTAATTCCTCATACAAGGAGTACCCATGTTGCATACTTTTGATGAACCTTGCTACACAAAAAATGAGAAATACATGAGAAAACGTGATTGCAATCACATTTTTCACGTATTTCGCATTTTTCATGTAGAAGGATCCATCGAAAGTATGAAACATGGGTAATCCTTGGATGAGGAATTAAATTTTGCAGCCAACGAGTACTCCCGCTTGAAATTTGAGTAAAAAAATTGGGAGATAAGTGAAAATACAAGTTGAAAAAGTAGTTTTTTTTTCCCTCTAAAATTTGATGATGTAATCAAATCTTATTTTATTATTTCCATTATTATTATATAATTTCCTTAGGAGGCCCATTTTATACCTCAAATTCCCCTAATGGAAGTTGTTCGTTTTGTCAGCTTCAGACTGGACATGAGCCGAATCGTCCTGAGTAGCCACAAATGGCATGGCTACGTCAATGGGAAAAAGTGGCTGGAACCTGAGGCCCACCTGAAAGGGGCTATGGCCAGTTGAGATATGGAGAGCCCGATTATAATTGTGTTGTAAATATGGAAGGCTCTCATCCCATGTGTGTGGATGCTTTGAATTGTAGACGTGTAAAATGTGTACAGTCATCCTATTGATGACCTTTGTTTGGCCATCAGTTTGGGGATGGAAAGCTGTGGACTTGGTGAGCTTGGTGTCTAGCATTGACCAGAGGATGGACCAAAATGTGTTAAGGAACCTGCTGTCACGATTTGAGATGATATATACTGTGGGATCCCAAAGTAAACCCACACTCATTCAAAGAAGAGTTTAGCAGTGGCTTCTGCTGTGATATTCGTCTTGCAGGCTGACATAATGGCCATCTTCGAGAATATGTTGATGACCACGAAAACACTATTGTTTCCATGCTTATTAGAAGGAAGGCCCGATATGTAATCGATGGAGATGGATTCCCAAGGTCAACTAGGGGTAGGTAGTAGAGTATAGAGGCCTTGCTTCCTGATGGTTGGTTTGGCAATGGTGCAAGCAGTGCAGGATCTGATGTACTTCCCAACATCTAGTCGAAGGTTCAGGCCATAGAAATACTTCTGTAGTACTGCCATTGTTTTCTCGACCCTAAATTCCCAATGACTCAACTGTAGTGTGCTTCCCAAATCATCTTGTCATGCTCACTTGAAGGAACACAAAGGTGTCCCACGTGACATAACAGTGCATCCTGGAGGTGAAAATTTGGAACTTGCGTACCCTCCAAAAGTGTCTTGTATGTGTAGCCAAATTCTGGATCACTCTTGTAGAGAAGTGGCCAATCTGAAGTCTCGGGCCCATAAGAGTTGAGAACAGTGGTTAGCACCACGACCTGTGGTCGGCTGAAGCAGTTTGCAACATTATTGGTGCTGACCTTCTTATACTTGATGTTCAAATGAAATTTTTTTAGATATGTGGACCACTTTTTATGGCGATAATTTTGCAACTTCCCTTGTGTCTGTATGAACTGTAGGGGTCGGTGTTCTATGTGGATGATCATTTCCTTCCCCAAAATGTAATGTTTCCATTGGCGGCAAGCATGCACATTGGAATACAGTTATTTGTCATAAGTGTGATACTTGCGGAAAATGTCTCGCTGTGATATGCCACTGGATTCCCATGTTGAGTAAGAAATGCCCCAATAGCATAGTCAGAGGCATCTGTCTCAATCTCAAATGGTTGTTGCAAGTCTGGTATGTGAGCACCGGGGCAGAGTAGAGGCGGCGTTTCAATTCTACCAACACCTTCTGTTGAGATTCCGACCAAAATAAATTTTCTTTCGCTCCTCCCCTGGTGACTTGACTCAAGGGCCAAGTGATATGACAGAATCCCAACACGAACCTGCAGTAGAAATTAGCAAGACCCAGAAAGCTGCGAAGCTCTATTAGAGTGGTTGGGACCGAACAATCCCGAATTAATTGGATCTTGGGTGGATCCACATGCACCCCCTATTCATCAATAATGTATCCTAGATACTGAACCTGGGTCATTCCAAAAGTTCACTTCTCCAAATTGGCACACAACTTGTGTTGCCGCAGTGTTTGGAGGACCTGTCGGTTGTGGTGGAGGTGCTCTTCCCAAGTCTAGCTGAATATCAGGATGTCATCTAAGTACACTACTACAAATGAGTTGGTGAATCGCCATAAGATGTCGTCCATCAAAATCATGAAGGTTGCGGGAGCATTCATCAACCCAAAATGCATGACCAACCATTCAAAAAGGCCCTCCTTATCTTTGAAGGCAATATTCCACACATCTAAGGGTTCGATTGGTACCTGGTGATACCCGGACTTCAAGTCGATCTTGTTGAAATATTTCCCCCCTTTGAGTTGATCCAAAAGGTCATCAATTCGTGGGATCGAGTACCTATTCCAGACAGTGATCTTGTTGAGAACCTGATAGTCAATACAGTGTCTCCAAGTCCCATCCTTCTTCTGCACCAACACGATTGGGCTCCCACAGGGTGATGAACTCGGCCGGATGTGACCTTTTTGTAACAACTCCTAAATCTGCCTCTTTATTTCATTGTTCTCAAGAACAGAGCGCCGATAGATCATTCCATTGGGCAACGACGCACCTGGGGTTAGATTGATGGGGTGCTTGACTTGATAGTGCAGAGGCAGCCTTGTGAGTGAGGTGAATATTTCCCCGTACTCCTCCATGACCTTGTCCATTTGTTGTTGTTGTGCAGAGGAGCCCTGTCTGTAGGTCATGGCCATATTCTGTTTCTTGCCCTGGGGGCGGATCATTAGGAAAACAAATTTCCCGGTTTTGGAAATGAGCTTACTACATTGTTTTGCAGTAACCAAAGAGATAGCTGTAGGCGGTGGTACCTCTGGTATCATGTACAATTTATTGCCCAAAGTGAATGTTGTCCTTTGAGATAATTGGGGTCAATAATTATGCGAAAGCATCTATAATGTTTTTTTTTGTTTTAAGTTTGGAATTTTTGGATGACCAATGCATAAAACAATTTGCAGCAACTGTGTTTAAAATTTTATCATTTTCTCTCTCTATACGATGCGCTACGATACTTAAATGCTGAGAGGATAGGTTTAAGGTAAGTAGTATATATAAAATAGAAAAGCGTCATGCTAACAGGTTATCTATATACTAAATAAAAGTGAATATTGGTCTGTTGTCTTGTTAACATGCAAATAATATATTGGTTGGTACATGAATAACAATCTGAATTAGTTTCCCTAACCTGATCTCTGAAGAAGTAATACTTGGTTGGTTAGCGGGGCATGGTTGAAACGTGGAATTATTATGATTGAGCTGGATCACTTATATTCTAAGCTGATAAAGAGGAATAGATCCTAAGCATACTTCCTACACTGCAAGACATACTGACTAATGATTTCTATTGTAAATTCAAACATAGATAGTATTAATTAATAAGACAAAGGGCTGTTTCTTTATTCCACAAAGTAATTTATATTTTTCGGGTGATTAACCCAAATATGTAAGGATATATGATTATTTTAATTATTCAAAAATAATATTTGAATGATCATAAGTGTGAAAACTTTCAAACAATGTCTAAATGTTTAACAAAACATATTTAACATTATGAAGATGCTGATAATTTATTGATGAGAGGGACTTACATAAGCAAATAGCTCAGTAAATCATTCTCTGATATAGATAATAACTTCAGTAAGAATCTAATACAACTGAAACTCAATTAATATTACCTATTTATCTTCATAGCAATTAAATACATGCAGAAACAATATGAAATGATAAACTGGAAGAACTTACAAGGGGACAAAGGTGTATGAAACAAATCTCGAATCCTTATTTTATTATTAATGATCACACTGCTGCTTACAAAATTCTCATCCAAGGGTGAAACCCTTAATAACTCGAGAATGAGAGTTATTTATACTATATCTAGGACTAAGAAAATATCCTAAAACGATTTAAAAAAATAGTATAATATGATAGAAAGAAGGAAACTTTTAAAAGATATGTTCCTGTTTTGGAGGATACTGTTGATGAATAAGCCTACTAATAGGCTACACTGGTTGTAATTTTTTCTTGTGAGCTGGCAGAATCTGCTAACTATATTTTGAATTAATATTTGTAGCTTTGGCAGAGTTTAAACAGTAAAATCATTTATTAATTTAATAATTGGAAAAATCCCACTTTTCTATTTAAATGGTGAAAACCTTTTGAATAGTGGAAAACCCTTTATAAAAAAACCTTTTGGATAGAATGGCATAAACGACGTGGAGCGGAAATAATGGCAGAGGTAGTAAGTGGTAGGACCTACTAATCGCATCACAAATCGCAACCGGGAGCTTTTGGGACTTATCGCAAATCGGGAGGTCAAAATTTTTATCATAGATCGTATATCAATGAGTCGGAACATACAACATATCATTTGGGAATTGGATAATGCGATATGCGATGGGCGATGGGGGAAGAGATGACATGGCAGGGAGAAACGGTTCCACTTTATATCACAATTGGAGAAAGGATTCGGTATCGCAAATCACATATTGGGGATTAGGGTGAGACATACGAATGAATGGTAGGAAAGAATTGCGATATGCGATAAAAAACGACTTACGTAATAGGTAAGGGTCCCACTTTAATCGTAATCAGGGAATCAGGAAGGCATAGGTAAGTGGAAACAATGAAATTTTTGATATAGCGATGTGAAAAGGTAAGGTGGGCCCCTTTCGAAAGTTTAAAGCGGAAATGGAAATCCACCTAAGTAAAGAAATATATAAGCAGCTCGAAGCATATAACTGTTTTCAAAAGTTTTGAGGCTAAAGGGGCGCAACACAAAATGGAAGTGTTATCGCACTCAGGGGTTTGTGGGATATGAAAATTACAACATGCATTATGAAACTGCGATATGCGATTGCAATAAAGGTAAAGTGGAAATTTAAAGCTTGTGTAGCAGCCGAGAACGTAGACTTATCGAATTTCAGGGACAGGAAGTTATATAAAAAATGTTTGGCAACGAAGTTTGCGATAGGCTGATGTGCAAAGGCAAGGTGGGTCCATCAATGAAACATGGTAATGTGGTAGGCAAACGGTCAAAGCACAGAGTGACCTTAGGATTCAAATAATTTATGCGCCATATACTTTAGGTTTGAATGTTTATAATTTAATAAAAAATTAATCCCCTTTTTAAAGAAATTAATCATAATTAACTTATAAATTTATGAAAAGGCGCATTTGAGTGTGAAGCCATATATTTCAATTTTTGTACACTAAAGCCTTCATTTTTATTTGGCATCCTAACATTGTATTTTTTATTTTTCCTCCTTTCTTTAGGGAAATATAACCTAATATTTTGTCTTGATATGGACGTATAAAACACAAAATAAGCCTAACATTTTTTTTTTATTTTCTTTCATCATATCCTATATTAGAGTTTTTTGAATTTATTTGACTGTACATGCTAACTTATCAAAACTAAATAATGTTACAACATCGTCTCCAGCTGGGGACTGCTTCCCCCTGTGGGATGCAGAGAACAGGTAGATCCAAGTGCCTTCTCCTCGAGCTATGGAGTCTTTGTTGTGAAATCAAAACAAACTTGAAAGTTTTAAAAAAGAAAATGGTAATATAAAATGATGATTCATAATCTTCTTCAGTACTGTATGTAATGTTTCAAAAATATGCCATTGACAGGCAGTGTAGTGATCTGTCCTTCCAAATTTTGTAGAACAAATGTATTGTTTCCTTTCACTTTAGCAATGCTGAAAGTTCCAAACCACAAGTTATCAAATTTTCCATGTTTACCTCTATCTTCCCTTATAGAATCCCATCTCAAAAATAGATCACCTTCTCTGAAGTCTCTTTCCCTAACCTTTTTGTAAAAAAGACTCTTCATCTTATTCTGATACTTTCTCAATTTATATTGAATCTCATCTCTATTTTCATTTAATTCAATAATTTGATTTATCATTCTAGAGAAATCATCAAGTTCATCAGTAGATTCTTGTAGAAATTTAAGAATAGGAAAAGCCAAATTATTAGGAAAAATGGCCTCTTTACCATAAACCAGTTGGAATGGAGATTTACCTGTTGATATTTTGGGAGAAATCCTGTTTGCCCAAACTGCATATATAAGATGTCTATCCCAATTTTTCTTATGATCTTCAAGATTATTTTTTATTACTTTAACCAAGCTCTTGTTAGATGAATCTGAAAGACCATTTCCTTGAGGATAATAAGGGGTTGAATGATGTAGAAAAATTTGATATTTTTGGCAGAATTAAATTATCTTTATACTATTGAATACTATGGCATTATCAGTCACTATTTGTTGAGGGAAACCAAATCTAGAAAGAATGTTTTCTTCAATAAATTTGATCACTACTATATTTATAGAATTTATGACTAGAATGGCCTCCACCCACTTGGTGAAATGGTCTGTGGCAGTTAAAATCCATCTGTGTTGATTTCTTGAAGGTGGGTTAATTTCTCCTATAAAATCTAGTCCCCACTGAAGGAATGGTGCTGAAACAACAACTGGAACTAATGGAAGAGCTGCTGGTTTTTTCTTACCAACAAACATATGACATGGAATGTAGCTTCTGACCTTTGCTCCTACTTGTGAGAACAAGGTAGGCCAATATAAACCTGCTCTTAGTATCTTTTATGCTGTGGCCCTCCAAGCATAATTCCATCCACAAATACCTGCATGAAATTGCTCAATGATTCCTTCAGTTTCAGTTTCTGTTAAAAAAAGTAACAGAATGTTGAGAGGATCTTTCTAGTACAAGTTGAAATTGATAATACAATATTTGATAGATTTAAATTTAAGTGTTTTGCACTAGCTCTTTGAAAACTTAGTAGGACACTCAAAATTGATCAAAAAATGTACAATATCTGCATACCAATCTGATAGTACAAACTTCTCATCAATGTGAACAAGAATTGTTTGAGTTGAAGGAGAAGGTTCTTATGGGTTATTTCCTTGAGAATCTTGGGAAGGTTCTTGTGATTTCTCCCCTTCTGCATTTAAGGAAGGTTCTTGTGGATTCTCCCTTTCTAAATTTGAAGAAGGTTCTTGTGTATGCTTCTCAGAGATTTCAAAAATATAATTTATGCCTAACACTTTGCAATTGGATTCAACTAACAATTTACCTAAACCTTGTTCCTTTACTAAATTAGTGGTTTTAATATTGAGGTCAAATTCAAGGATTTGAGTGATCCACCCTCCTCTTCTTCCATCAGTGTCTAGTTGGGTAAGAACAATTTTTACAACACTGTTAGGGACATAAGCAGTAATAGATGAGTGAAGGACATACATTCTGAAATATTTTAGGGCTTGAACTAGGGCATAGGTCTGTTTTTCAATAATATCATAGTTGAGTTCAACATCTCGCATAACCTTACTGAAAAATGCGATGGGTTGATCATCAGAATATTCATTTTTCTGTAGAAGGACATCAACAAGGGTGGTTTCAGAAGCAAAGGAGAATATACTGAAAGGTAAGGAATAATTAGGGTTGGCCAAGGTAGGAGCTTCAGAAATGGTTTTCTTGATTTGATCAAAGGCATATCTATCAGAAATAGTCCATTTAACATCATGATTCTTTTTAAGCATGTCAATTATGTCTTTAACTATTTCAGTAAGTTAGGGATGAATCTTCTCAAGAAGTTAATTTTTCCTAAATTTTTTTGGATTTCTTTCTTATTTCTTGGTAGTGATAATGATCAAATAGTAGATACTCTTTTAGGATCTATCACCACTCCTTCCTTTGAAATGATGTGTCCCAACAACTTTCCTTCTTTTATGGCAAACATAGACTTCATTGGGTTGAGAGATATTCTAAATTTTTTGCACCCATCAAAAATCTTCATCAAGTGTTTTATATGCTTCTGATATGAATCAGAGAAAACCGTTAAATAATCAAGATAAATAACAAAAAAATTATTCATCTTGCCAACAAAAGCTAAATCCATAGCTCTTTGTAATGATGCTCCTACATTTGATAACCCAAAAGGCATTCTGGCATAGATGAATGTACCCCAGGGTGTGGTAAAGACATGATTTTCTTTGTGTTATGGATTTACCATTATCTGGTTATAACTAGAAAATTCATCAAGCATTGAAAGCCTATTAGCACCAGAAACCATTTGGAGTAGTTGATCGATATTTTGTAGTGGATAGTTATCCTTTAGAGATTATTTGTTAAGGTTTATGAAGTCCACACATAGTCTAATTTCTGCAATTTTCTTTCTGTCAGGAACTAAATTAGCTACCCAATCAGAGTATCTTAAGGGAACAATTATTTAGGCATCTAAAAGCTTCTTAATTTCTTTTTCTATGGTAGGAAGCATAACTGGATTAATTCTTCTTAGTTTTTGCTGATAAGGTTTTGCTTCAGGTTTTAATGGGATTTTATGCTCTATCAGAGATGTGTCATAAGTTATCATATCAGCATAAGACCAAGAAAAACATCTTTGTAATTATTAATAAGTTTAATGTATTGAATTTTAACTTCAGGAGTTAAAGATGCACAAATTTTAATGTTTTTAATCTCTTCATCAGTCCCAATATTAGTTTCTTCAATATCATCTTCTGGAGAAGCAGAGAGTGGATTTATAGGAACATCATTTTGATCAAATAGCTTTTCTAAAGGAACAAGGCCTCTAGGAGTAAAATTGTTTTATAGTTGTATAATATCATGATCAACTACTTTTTTATTTAGATCTGAATTTTCTTTTTCTTTAGTAGCTTCATTCATGTCTGATTTATCTTCTTAAATTTGTAAGACAAAAAATTCATCAATAACTTGGAGAAAGGATTTCATTTGTTCATCATCTTCAAATATATGCCAATAATTTAGATTATCTGGAATGGATGGCCTATATTTGACTTGAATTTGGTATTGTATCTGAATTTGGTCTAGTATCTTAAAATAACTTGCAGAAACAACTAAGGAATCTGCATGAATGTTTTCATTTCTAGGAATGAAATTTATATTAAAAGAATTAAAGGAGTTCTCAATTGTATCCCAAACTTCATTTCTGTAAGACTTGAGCCTAGGATGTTTTGTTTGACAAAGATTCCTAACCTGCCTTACTATAAGTTTTGAATCAGTAAAGACACTTAAATTTTGCACCTTTAAACTTTTAGCAAACTATAATCCTAGAATAAAAAAGTCATATTCAGCACGTTATTTGTGACCTCAAAATATAAATTTCATGATTAAGTGATGCTCTCTTTCTCAGGTGAGATTAAAACAATACCTACTCCAACTCCACCTTTGGTACAAGATCCATCAAAGAAAATTATCCAAATATCATTTTGAACAGATTGGGGAGTTTGAACTACATCCTCAATCTTAAGTTGAGAATTCTGTGAAGTATTTGAAGATAGTTGGAATCAACTAAAGTCTTGGTCAACTGCATAAATGGGATGGCTTCTAGCTTGATCTGTTTTGCAGATAGTGTTTAAGAATATGACTTCCTTGTATAAGCTAAGGTTTTCTCCCCCATATACAAGAATAGTGGCAAAAGACATATCGATTTGAAGACTCCCTCCTAGTTTGGCACAACATGATCTTGATAAAAACATTCCAAACTTAGGGGGAATATCAATGACTACTATTTCTAATACAACACTTTTGACTGGTATTTGGTGTAAGGTTACCACTAGGTCTTTTATAAGTCCTAAATATTGCACTCTTTTAGAGTCAAAGGTATATAGGTCATGATAAGTTCGAGTGATTTCCAAATTAAGTAGCTCCATAATAACCTTTGGCATTAGATTGTGTGAAGCTCCGGAATCCAACATACAATTGTATAGTAAAGAGTCATGTACTTTCAAAGTCACGTAGAAAGGTGGTATGGATTCATCGATCATGTCAGAAGTAGGACCAAAAGCTATTGTGGGTCTCTCATTTTGCAGACCAATAATGTCCCATTCAGCATCCACACTAGATTTTTGGATCCATTTTGAAACTTGACTCTTATATCCAGGGTTTTTAGAAATTTCTAAAAGTGGAATAGGAACTTTAACTCTTTCTAGCTCTTTTTCAACATTGCAATAAGTCAATATAGTTTTATAAATTTTTGTAGTATGATTTGGCTGATTTAGAGGTTGAATAGAAGTAGTTTGAGTTGTTTTCACTTGAGGCTCAATTATGACAGGGTTTTGAGGAGGTCTACCAGGACCTTCTCTAGGTCTTAAGTCATACCTTTTGTTAAGTTCTGCAATTAAAAACTCAAAAAAGGCTTGATATTTAGAGACTTGAGAAGTCTCTTGGTATTCTTGAGAGATTTGACTTTGAGGGACATGGACGATGGCAGTCTGAATAGATTTATTTTATATGTTATTAATATCCTTAGTGATTGATAAAGTATTATCATCAGGTTTTTGATCATCAATCAACAACGATGTAGGTACTTGTTGATCATTGTTTGGTCTCTATAAAATTTGCAATTGAGGGGCCTTTTTGAACTGAACTTGAATTTGTATTTTGGGTCTAGCAAAAGTTTGTTGGAATTTTCTAGGGTGTGTTTCAATCTTATAAATCCTATTTGAAAGGTTTCTAAGAAGTGATGTGATTTCATCTATTTTTGAGTCTTCATTTTTAGATTTAGAGGAAGAAGAAGCTTCCTGATTTGATTTTAATTTTCTTTGAGATTTTTCAGCTTTGGATTTTAGCTTAGCTGAGGCAGACCTATTTGCTTCAATCTCTATAGCATTTTTTTGCATGTCTTCTAACGTGCGAGTTGTTCTCTCTCTTAACATGACAACAAAATCAGCTTCAAAGGCTTTTGAAAATCTAACCTTCGCTGCTGCTATAGGGGCTTTACAATCAGGAGGCATCTTGTGATAAAGTTTATTAAATATTTTGATGAAATCAGCTACTGGTTCACTATAATTTATTTTAATCTCTTCAAACCCTGTCAGGAAATAAACATGATCCTTTTTCACACCCCATTGATTTTTAAAGATAGTTGTCAATTCATCTTAGGATCTAATAGAATGAGCTGGTAGCTGTCTAAACCAAATACTAACATTTAATTCTAGAGATTACACAAAAAATCTCATATAAACATTTTCATGTTCTATGTTCATGTTATCAGCAAAATCTGGAAATGCTGCTAGATGATATTCAGCTAACAAACCAATTTCTCCATTAAATCTGGGGAGATGTTTTAGATACCCATCAAGAAAATAATTGAGTAGATTAGGTAGTAATAGGGAAGAATATATTGCTTGTACAATGGGTCTAAAACCAGCCATACTTGAAGATGTATATGTAGAAAATTCAGTAGTGGTGGTTGTAGAAGAAGAAGTAGAATTTGCAGATGAAGATGGGGAAGAAGGAGGTGGAGAACGAAATGGATTTGAAGATCTTCTTAGGGATCTTAAAGGTGTTCGAATGACCAAACTTTGAACCTCTTCTTCTCCTTCTTTGTGCTCAAATAAATGATTAGAATAAAGAGAAAATATATCTTCTAGTTGTGCAGAGTATGTGACAGGGGATATGAAATCAATAGGTTTGAATCCAGGTAAATTTAGATCCAAATATTGTTCTGATATAGGAGATTCAGAAGGTGCCTCAGGTAATTTATAAGACTTTAAATAATGAACTCACAAGGCATATTGAAAATTCACTCCCTTGGATACTAATTCATGGACTCTAAGAGGTATATCTTCTAATTCTAGAGGAATAGGTCCAGATCTGAAAGGATCAGGAACTGTTGTGGTCTCCTGTTGAGGAACATAAGAAGGGGTTTGATGTCTTCTTCTAGAAGAAGCTTGTCTTGCGGTCTCTCTGGATCTGATAAAGGTAATACAATTTCAAAGTCAGAATGAGACCTGGTATGCTTTGAAGGAGCCAACTTGGGTTCAGTTAAGTTGCAAGGTGAAATTTTTTGACCTAACTAGACCTTTAATCACCTTTAAAGGAATAGGGTTTTATCATTGTCCCAGGGAAAACAAATCAAATTCTGTTCCCTAGAAACATTGCCAGTCTGATGTTGTCCTTTGAGATAATTGGGGTCAATAATGATGCCAAATCATCTATAATGTTTTGTTTTGTTTTAAGTTTGGAATTTTTGGATGACCAATGCATAATTTTTTTTACAGAAACTATGTTTAAACTTCTATATAGTATTAATTAATAAGACAAAGGGTTGTTGCTTTATTCCACAAAATAATTTAGATTTTGCAGGTGATTAAGCTAAATATGTAAGGATATATGATTATTTTAATTATTTAAAAAGAATATTTGAATGATCATAAGTGTGAAAAATTTCAAATAATGTCTAAAAGTTTAACAAAACATATTTAACATTATGAATATGCTGATAATTTATTGATGAGAGGGACTTACATAAAAAAAATAGCTTAGTAAATCATTCTATGACATAGATAATAGCTTCAGTAAGAATCTAAGATAAATGAAACTAAATTAATCTTACCTAGTTATCTTCATAACAATTAAATTCATGTAGAAACAATATGAAATGATAAACATGAAGAAATTACAAGGGGACAAAGGTGTATAAAAAAAATACAGAATCCTTATTTTATTATTAATGATCAAAAGCTTGTACATTGATGCTTACAAAATTCTCATCCAAGGGTGCAACCCTTAATAACTCGAGAATGAGATTTATTTATACTAGTTCTAGGACTAAGAAAATATCCTAAACTCATTCAAAAAATAGTATAATATGATAGAAAGAAGGAAACTGCTGAAAGATATGTTCATGTTTTGGAGGAGACTGTTGATGAGTAGGCCTACTAATAAGCTACACTGGCTGTAATTTTGTCCTGTGAGCCGACTACTTCTACTAACTGTCTTTTGAATTAATATTTTTATCTTTGGCAGAGTTTAAACAATTAAATCCTTTATTACTTTAATAATTGAAAAAAACCCACTTTTCACTTTAAATGGTGCCAACCTTTTGAATAGTGAAAAATCGTTTATAAAAAAAACTTTTGGATAGAATGGTGAAAACGAGGTGAAGCAGAGATAATGGAAAATGTAATAAGCGGTAGGATCTACTAATCACATCGCAAATCACAACCGGGAGCTTTCGGGAGATATCGCAAATCGGGAGGTCAAAAGGCCTATCGTAGATCGTATATCGGTGAGTCAGAACAAACAAAATATCATTTGGGATTCGGATAATGCGATATGCGATGGGAGATGGGGGAAGAGATGACATGGCAAGGAGAAATGGTCCCATTTAATATCACAAGCAGGGAAAGGAGTCGGTATCGCAAATCACATATCGGGGATTGGGGTGAGTGATACGAATGAATGGCACAGAGGAATTGTGATATGCGATGAACGATGAATTACGTAATAGGTAAGGGCCCCACTTTAATCACAATCAGGGAATCGAGAAGGTAGAGGTAAGTGGAAACAATGAAATTTATGATATAGCGATGCGAAAAGGTAAGGTGGGTCCATTTCGAAAGTTTAAAGCGTAAATGAAAATGCACCTAAGTAAAGAAATATATAAGCGGCCCAAAGCATATAAGGGTTTTCAAATATTTTGAGGCTAAATGGGTGCAACACAAAATGGAAGTGTTATCGCACTCGAGGTTTGTGGGATATGGAAATTACAACATGCATTATGAAACCGTGATATGCGATTGCGATAAAGGTAAAGTGGAAAGATAAAGCTAGTGTATTGGCCGGGAATGTAGACTTATCACATTTCGGGGCTTTTTGGACTTATCGCATTTCAGGGACTGGAGGCTATATCAAAAATGTTTGGCAATGAAGTTTGCGATAGGCTGATGTGCAAAGGCAAGGTGGGTCCATCAATGAAACATGGTAATGTGGTAAGAAAACTGTCAAAGCGCGGAGTGACTTTAAGATTCAAATAATTTATGTGCCATAAAATTTAGGTTTGAATGTTAGAATTTAATAAAAAAATAATCCCCTTAAAAAGAAATTAATCATAATTAACTTATAAATTTATGGAAAGGCGCATTTGAGCTTGCATCCATATATTTTTCATTTTTGTACACTAAAGCCTTAATTTTTCTTTGGCATCCTAACATTTTATTTTTGATTTTGCCTCATTTCTTTAGGGAAATATAACCTAACATTTTATCTTGATATGGATGTATAAAACACACAATAAGCCTAACATTTTTTAATTTCTTTTAATTTCATCCATATCCTATCTTAGATTTTTTTGAATTTATTTTGACTATACATGCTAACTTATCAAAACTAAATAATGTTACAACAGTAGCAATAACAGTGCGAGGTCGGGACTCATACACAACATGGCGCTTCCATAGGTATCATTGGCATAATAATACATAATAAACATCAAGATGAGAAATGTCACATAATACCTCCTCCGTGAAGGGCTTGATGCTGTAGGGAAGGTGACACTGCTAGCTGACGCGGAGATCTCGTCCTTGGTGAAGCCACCCGCTGTGGTTGGCAAGCTCAACCGCTTCACGACCTCTGCTGAAACGAGGTTCTTTTGGCTCCCACTATCAACAATAAACTGTAGCGAGGAACCCTTTACCCACATATGGCAGTGGAAGAGACACTCCTCCTCCTCTATATCTTCTGGATCCTACTTTTGGATCTTTGCAGTAGAAACGATGGCATTGGGCTCTGCATCAATAATATAATTCCATTTGTCATTCCCCTTGTCAGGTTCTAATTTAGAGTCAGAGCATGCATCTGATTCAGAAGCACTCATCTCGGCCACTAATGACTGCTTGGATCGACACTCACTTGTGTTGTGAGTGGAGATCGTATAGAACTCACACCACTTTCCTTGTCCTTCTTCAGCTTCGCGGTGTTGTTCTTTGATTGCGGCTTCGGTACGTTACCTTGGGCCACCATGCCTTGGATTTGTCCTTTGTTCTGCGGTTTGGAGGAACCTTTCCTGTGCTTTTGATTCACAGATCCAAAGTCTCGCTTCTTCTGTTTGAATTTCTGCTCAATCTTGGTAGCATACCGGTATGTCGTACCAAGCAAGGAGATGTTGAGGAACTCAATTTTCTCCTGAATGTATCTATGCAGACAACTTTGGCACTTCAACACCAAATGTTTCTCCGAATATTTGATACCCAATTTTGGGTACAGGGTATGGAAGAAATTCGTCATCTCATGCACATCTTGATCCCTTTGCTTCCGCAGCATAGTCCATTGTATGTACTTGCCATCATAGCTCCCCACTGGATAATATTGTTCCTTATGGCACGTCAAAAAGAATTTGAAGTGGGTATGACCGAGAACAAAGAGGGTTCCACCTCGTCCTTTTTCTCACAGTAGGTTTCCCACCAGTCCTTGACATGGAGGGTAGCTTTGAGGAGTGTAAAAATAATCTTCACCTTTTCGGAAAAGTCATGAACTAAGAAATATCCTTCTAATAGATTCAACCATATATCTAAAACGTTTGCATCTATTTGGCCCTAAAATATGGGAATTTCAAAGTTTAATTGTACCTTAAAAGGAGTTGCGCCTCTAGAGTGGCTGCAGTATGTAGATGCGCCACCGGTGGGCAGTTGTTGAAGGATATGGGAAAAGTTATCCATCATCGCGTTCCTTTGTTTTTCTAGAGCCTCCTTGAGAAATATTTTGATAGGATCTCCTACTCCCTCATCTTTATTTTTGTCCCCATGGGCGGTCATCGGGGTTTGTGAAGCTGTTCTTGCAAAAGTTCAACAAGATTGAGCCCTAACTCCTTATACCCTGACCTTATTGGGGACATGCAAAGAAGGATCGAGAAAGAGCAGACTGCTCTGATACCAATGATCGAGATTTATGCAGGAACACAACCTAATACACATATAACCATAAATACAAAAATGCAATGGAAATAACACTTCATTTCATTAAGATCAAAGAACTGAAATTTGTTTACAGACAAAATGGAAATAAACTAGCTAGGGCGCTGGTAGCTTATCTTTGAGAAGAGATGTGGTGGCTACACACCTCTGAACTCTATTATAATGAGGCCCGAGGGCCTATTTATTATTGAGAAACAATGGAAAACCATAAACATCCAAAAACCTAACCCTAGGAGATGAAGCACCAAAACTATGGGCCCCATTTGGGTAAATTGGTACATCAACTTCCTGTGGACTTAACTTTGCATACGATCTTCGTTTGACGTGCTAAATACCTCATTAGAAAGATATATCCAAGGACTGCAACTTTTGAGAGGGTGATATTGGTATATGTCCCAAGTTTCTCCTAGTTTTCCCAAAAAACATCGTTTAGGGCCTCAAAATGGCTCCGAAAGTTTAGGACCCGAAAAACTCCTAAAAATAGTAAACTATGCTATAATTAAGGAAAATGAAAAAATGAAAGAAAAAATGGTGGGGTCCCAAGTGGAATAGGTGAGTGGACACCAATATCCACTTGGATCACCTTGGCTCTAACTGGAGATTGCATCTCCTTCAGGAGCTGTCAAGAACACCGTAGATCAGGTAGCCTTACCATTGGGCAATGGAGTCAAAACTGGACATTGCAAAACTTTGGCAAACTGGAAATGATGAACTAAATCTGGAAATTAATTTGGCGAGAAAAAAACTGACTTGAATCTGAATTGACAACTAACTAAAACTTTTTGAACTTTTTGAAATAAAACATGAGCTGAATGTAGAGTCTCATGGCCTTCTCCTCGAGCTTCAAACTTCTGCAGCAGATTCCTTATCGACTTGGACATAAAATTAAAATGATATGTACAGTGAAAGTGGAATTCATATTCAATGATCAGTTAAGATAATTTTTGAGGAACCTACCATTGATTGATCCTCCCAACACTTCTTGCCCTTAAAGAACCTATAATAGAAATGATTTATTAACTCTGAATTCAGTGATCTTGTAAGGTCCTTTCCATAAATTATCAAACTTTCCGTGCTTACTTTTGTCTTCATTCTGGGCATCCCAATGAAGAAAAACATCTCCAAGCTTGAAATCATCAGCTTTGATCTTCTTATAATAAATCTTTTTGATTTTCTCATGAAGCTTTGAAGTATGATTAAAAAATTCATCTCTTGACTGCTGTAGATGGATCATTTAGCTGATTCTTTGCGGGATATCATTTGGCTCACTGTCGATCTCTTGCATAATTTTTATCACTGGTACAACTAAAGAGTAGGGAACACCATGTCAACACCATACATGAGTTGGAAAGGTGACATGCTGATTGATCTCTTTATGCTAACTCTATCTGCCCATAGAGCATTGGTCAGATTTTTGTGCCAATTCCTCTTGTTTTCTTGCAGCATCTTCTTGATTATGTTCACCAAATATTTATTTGACGAATTATCAAGCCCATTTCCTTGAGGATAGTATGTTGTAGAATGACCAAGCCTTATGTGATATTTATCACAAAATTCAATCATTTTCTTGGACTTAAAGGTAGCTACATTATCAGTAATGATTTTTTGTGGATAGCCAAAACGAGACTGAATATTTTTCTCTAAAAACTGAATAATAACAGTGTCAGTAGCTTTCCTCCTGGGGATAGCTTTAATCCATTTAGTGAAATAATATTTGGTGATGAGTATCTGTTTATGTTGAGCTCATGATGGAGGATTGATCTCGCTAATGAAGTCAAGTCCCCGTTGATGGAATGACACTTGCACTTCAATTGGTTTTAAGGGAAAAGGCAAGAGATTCCTCTTTCCCTGAAAGATTTGACATTCATGAAAACTCATGACTGTTTTATAAACATCATAAAATAAACTTGGCTAATAGAAGCTCGCCATCAAGATCTTGTTAGCTGTAGTCTTCCAATAAAGATGACCACCACAATCACCTTTATGAAAATGAGTCATCACTTTTTCTAGTTCTCCATCAACCAAACAATTCAACAACACTCCACCCAGATATTTCCAATACAAGACACCATTAAGGATCTAGTACTTAAGAGCTCTCAACTTCAAAGATCTAGCCTTACTATTTGGCAAGCCGGGAGGAGGATTCAAGTGTTGCAAAACATGAAATATATCAACATACCAAGGTGATAAAGAGAAAATTTTAGATACCTCAGGTAATATTTCAACCTCTTTCTCTTTAGATAATGCAGCAATAAAATTAATATCCAAAGTAGGGAGATTTGAATCCACCATATGCTTCACCAGCACTTGTCCTTTGATCAAGTTTGTGGGTTTGATATCCAAGTCATATTCCAACATAACAACGATCCATTTACCTCGCCGCCCTTCAGGATTATTCTGTGTAAACACATCTTTGACAACAACGTTTGAAACATATACAATGACATGAGAGTGGATAATGTAGACTATGAAGTCCTTCAGTGCTTAGAATAATGCTAAGGCCTGTTTCTCAATGATGTTTTACTTCAAGGCTGCGTAGCTTATGATTCTACTAAAGAAGGCAATGGGCTGCTTCGTGTTCTAATTTTTCTTTTGAATAAGGACAACAATAAGAGTATGCTCCGAGGCAAATGAAAAGTGATAAAATCAAGTGTATAATCTGGACTAATAAGAATAGGAGCATGAGATAAAGCCCATTTAACTTGATTGAATGATTTCTTCACCTCTTTAGACCTTTTTACTTCACTATCTTTCTTCAGCATGTTATTAATTTTCCTTAAGTGTTCAACAATATTGGGAACAAACCTTCTCAAAAAATTGATTTTTCCATTGAATGACTTAATTTCCTTTTTTCTCCTAGGATAGTCCAAGGTCTGAATTGCTTCAATCCTTTAAGGATCTATCCTAATTCTACTTTTTGATATGATATGGCCCAATAATTTAGCTTCCTCCATAACGAAAAGACTCTTCTTTGGGTTCAACGATATGCCAAACTTTCTACATCTTTGGAAAATTGTTTTCAAGTGCTGCAATTGCTGTTCATCCGTCTTGGAAAAAATAGTGATGTCCTCAAGATAAATGACCAAAAAAAATCCTTTTCATTGGCGAAAGCAATATCCATTGCTCGCTGAAAAGTAGCCCCTGCATTCTTCAATCCGAAAGGCATTTTGGCATACATGAAGGTGCCCCAAGGTGTTGTAAAGGCTGTCTTTTCCTGATCATTTGGATGGAATAAAATCTGATTATACCCAGAGTATCCATCCAACAATGAAAGTCAGGAAGATCCAACTACCCTTTGCAGAATATGATGCATCTTTGGTAGTGGGTAATTGTCCTTCAATGACACTTTATTCAGATTTCTGAAATCAATGCACAAGAGAATCTCTCCTGTCTTATTTCTCACTGGGACTAGATTAGATATCCAATTTGAAAAGTGAAGAGGAACTATAATACCAACAGTAAATAATATATTTACCTCCTTTTGAATAGAGGGCAACAACTTGGGATTCATTCTCCTTAACTTCTGGCGGAAAGGTTTTTGATCCAGATTCAAAGGAATGGTATGGTAAATTATGCTCTTATCATAGACTTTCAAAGCAGAATATTCCCAAGAAAATACATCAGAAAACTGAGACATAAGCACTACATATTTACCTTTCATTTCTCCACTCAAATATTTTGAAATTTTGACCATGTTTGGCTTTTCCGGGGTGCCAAGATTGAGATCTTCCACTCCCACTTCTATTGGTAACATGGTCGGTTTGCGTGCAACATAATATTGATCGAAATTTTTTTCCAAAGGTACCAAACCTCTGGAATGGAGTTATCTTTCAGCTGAAGCACTTGCATCTATGCTGCATGGATTTCTTGGTCATCTTCATAGCACTGGTTATCCATTTGAGAATTCACAAATTCCTCTTATGTCTACAAGAAGTTGCTGATCTGTTTATCATCTTGAAAGACCTGCCAATACTGAACATTATCTGGGATATTAGGGCAGTGTTTAAAATTTATCTCATACTTCCTATTAGGATACACTGGAATTTTGAACATGTTCGCCGAAGTGGCAAGAGAATCAGCAATAATATTGTTGTCCCTTGGGATCAACGACAAAGTGTACTCGGTGAATGTCTTGAGGATGTCTAGCACTGCATTTCGATAAGCTCACATCCTTGGATGCTTGGCCTAGTATTCCCCTTTAAATTTCTTTATTACTAGCTTGGAGTCACCATATACAGAAATATTCTTATCACCTAGCTTCTTGAGAAATTTCAGACAAACTATCAAAGCCTCATACTCAGCTTCATTGTTTGGACATTCAAAAGCCAGCTTGTAGGAGGACATTCCTCCATCCACACTCCAACGCCAACCCCTTCTTTACCCAAACCTCCATCAAATTCTATGGTCCACAAACTACTTTCCTCATCTAGAAACCATAAATTCAATGGCTGAACTTTTCTTACTGCTTGAAAGAGTTATGTTGTAACAAAAATTTATATTTCTTTCACCGTTCATCACTTTTTTGAGGTGACGCGCTTGGTTCCAAACCACTTGGCACTTTTTCATAAATTTTTGCATTTTCCAATTCTAAAACAAAATTTGAAAATTCAGAAATTTCTGCTTTTTCTTCAAGAAAAACTTCAAAAGATGCTGAAAATTCATCATTAAACAAGATAAAGGACTCTAAATATGTATGAAAAACATGTATAGGATGGTTATTTGTCTTTTCTCGGATGCTGATAATGTAATTCATTTTACTTTCCCAATATAGTTTCCTAAGTTTCCTAAAGACAAGAATGGTAGCATATGAAAATTCAAGCTGTAAGGTACCTCTAAGCTTTGATCCCCATGACCGAGAGAGTAACATTCCATATTTGGGAGGGATATCATCCACAACAACATCCATGAGGATATTCTTGGCTAGGATTTTCTCTAATGACACCACTAGGTCCTTGATGAGGCGAAGACATTTCCCCCTCCCTGAATCAAATGAATAAGTATCATGATAAGGTATTGTGATATCTAGTCCCAATATGTCCATAACGGTCTTGGGAATGAGGTTGTGAGAGGCTCCAAAATCAAGCATGGCGTTATGAAGGATAATATCATGGATTTTAAGTCCCGGATGAAATGGAGGGACCTCAATATCTTCTAGATCACCATTAACAACAGGGCCAAAAATAATCTCAGGGTGATCATCACTCACATTAACTATGTCAGAAATTTGATCAACTCTAAGAAAATTAGCTACTTGAACTTTGTACTTATCATTATTGACTATTTCAGTTAGAGGAATGGAGAATTTCAATTTGGAAATTTCATTTTCAAGACTAAAAAGAGTAGAATGTTTTTCTACCTCTTTCAATGGTGCATCTTTGTTTTCAAGTTGATATTTGTGTGAAGACTCTTTCTTCTGTCCTCCATATTGGATTTATTTCACCTTTATTTGACCGCTGGAGGAAGCTTCGTTTCCTTTAGCATGATTAGGAACAACAGGTCCTTTGTCTTTACTTTGATTTGGAGCAACAACTTCTTTATGATGAACATCTACTTGAGTGTTCTGGTTTTTCTGATTGGAGGTTATAGGAACATTCCTATTCCTCAAACCATATTGTCTCTGCACTTGAGGAAGAGAATTCTAATATCCCCTCTAATAATCTTCCGTAGGCACTAATAACATGCCTGACAAGACATACTGCTGATAATCGAGTGCACAAATTTCTGCAGAAAGTTTATCTTAATCAGTGAGGAAAATAGGTTGTTGTTTTTCCTCAAATAAATATTCTCGCTAGAAATTTATTCTTTGTCATCTTCATCAGGGCCTTCAATATAATTCTGCTGAAATGGAGTGTGAATTTTTTGCTGAATTTGAGGATCCTGACCCCTCTGTTCCCTTTTCTTGATCCTGTATTGAGGTTGCTGATATTGACCCCTGAAATTGGGATTTCTAATGGAGGGTTCAACTTGTCGATCAACGATGGACATTTTATCCATCATCTTTTACATGGTCTTGATCAAGTTATCTAATTTTCCCTATGATGAAGTAGATGTTTTCTCTTTGATAGTGACTCTTTTCTCCGTCTTTATTCTAGAATTTTTGATGATCAAATTAGCATGCACACTCACAGCGTTTCTCTACATTTATTCAAGAGTTGATGGGTTTCTTTCCATCAATTGATAGGCAATGTCAGGATCGAAACCATCAGAATAATGAAGTAAAACAAGGCCTAAAGGAGGCTTAATATTCTCAGGAATTGAATCATAGATTTTATTGAATCTAGCTGTAAAGACTTGGATAGACTCATTGGGATTCCTTTTCAAGGCATTATACTCAGCTAAAATATGTAATGGATTCTTCTTCTCTTGCCATTTTGACATAAACAATTCAATCAGATATTGTGAATTACCTATTGAACCAACTGTGAGAGAGAAAAACCATTTCTTTACCTCACTAGAGAAACTCTGCGTAATGAATCACATATTGGCATCATCATTGTCGATCTCTTAAATATATATGAAATCAATCACTTTGGAAATGTGATGATAATATGTAATCTCTGATGTTCCATCGAAAAGGGGGAATCTCTGACCATAGTTATGAGCTAGTGGAGTGAGCTGAAGCGGTAAAAGAACAGAGAAAATATGGCCATGACTAATGGAGGAGGTGGTGGAGGTGCCGATGGAGTAAAACCTTGCAGAGGTAATGATGGAATGAAAGGAAGGGTTAATGATGTAGCTGTATGAGAAGGTGTAACGATAGGTGAAGAAAAAACCTGCTGCTGATATTTGAAATAAGATTTCTCTGAAGTTTCTTGAAACTTATCCACCAAGCCTTTAAGTTTGTGGAAATTATACCAGACTTCACTATCAAATTCGGAATAGAAAGACTCAGAAAATGGTGCAAAGGTCTCAAAATCAAAAGGATCAAAGGTGGTTTCTGAAAGAAAGGTTTCAGACTTAGTTCTGAACAAAGATCTTTCAAATTCTGAACTATAAAACAAATCTTCCGAAACAAATCTCGTAGGCAAGGAATTTGATTTGACAACTGGAGGAATAACTCTTCCAACCTTCCAAGAACTGGTTTTATGATTTCTAAAAATACTCTCAGAGTCATTCACAATTGGTGAGGGATTTGGGTCTATATTTGACCTGGTATGTCTTTTAGGAGCCATCTTAAGATAGGAATTTTGAATTTTGGCTCAGATTTAAGAATTCAACCTATTTCGAATGCTAGAGCTTGTCACCTACAAGTCTAACTTTCAGAAGATTAAAGAAATATTCCCAGGGAAAGTTTAGCAATCGCTCCTCGGAAACGGCCCAAAAAATGTTATCACTCTCCCCAACTCTCAACACAATTTCCACAAATTTGTCTGAATTCATTCCAAATAGCTAATTACAAAAACTCCAATGCGATATGAGACCATCCAACCCAAAAAAAGAATAAAGAGTCTACTTATAGAAAATATGGACTATGAAACCTCATTATGTTGAAATCCCATCCAAAATGGATCATAAATAGACAAGATGAGTCATTTCCTAGATTCTAGGGAGGTTAGGAACCATTCCCTAAAATTTAGCTATGAACTAGAAGTGCTTGTCCCTTACATTAATTACATATTCCCTCATGGTAGGAGGAAAAAAAAAACTCAATAAATCTAATTCCAACTCATAGGACAATAAAACCTCAAATTTGTGACAATTTCTGAGTTTGACAAGTGTCATGAGGAATCCAATGCCAATTTGGGACATTTCTGACAGAAGGGCAACAAAAATTTGCAGAAGCGTAATAGAACTTTGTAGGCACTTTTACGAGTCCAAATACACTTCTGAAAGAAAATCTTTAATTTTTCAAAATAACCCATGGGAAGGAATCCAAAAATCCATTCTCCCAAGGTTACTCCAAAAGCATAACAAATGCTGCAAAAAGGTGGCAGAAACATGAAAAATGAGTGGTTTTTGAGCTTTTTCTCCAAAATTAAAGCTTGTCATGCCATGGGGGTTCCTGATCTATGATGTACTCATCAAAATACATCCATCCATGTAAATAAATCATCATTTGGATGCACCCAAAATAAGCGTGACAAAATTTTGTTACCCTTCTGCAATGAGGAATTTCCAGAATTGTGCAAAAATCAGAAAAAATACCAAAATTTATCAAAACTTTTCGAAATTGGTTCTGTAGAACTTGTGAGTAATGGGCTAAACAACCAAGGAAGCTTCAGCCAACAAGTCCAATCTATCCTTCTCTTTAAGCTTCTTTTGAGCTTCTTTTAGCATTTTCTTCAACTATTTTAGCCTTATTTGATTTTTTTTTTTTTTGGTGCGATAATGATTTGCCATGTGTCTTTGTAGTTTATTGTCCCTCTTAGCCCTCTTCAAGAGCTTCTCCAAATGCTAATTTACCCTTGAAAACCAAAGCTCTCTATTTCATTATTCTCCATGGCTATAAGCTCTTTAAAGGTCAACTCTTCAGGTGGATGAGCTAACTGTCTTTCTAGCTCCAACACCCTTTTGAGGCCTCTTATGTTTGGCCTTCTTGATTGAGTTTTAGCCTCCATTTCCTGCATTTGGTCTATTATCACTATATAATTTATAATATTGGCAAAAATAAATTATAAAGAACAACATCAAAACCACTTGAGGCCCAGGATGTAGCCCTCCTAGACTCATAGAGGGATCTCTCTATAAGATTTAGATTCGTTTGAGTTTACTGATATTAGACTAGTTAAATTGAGTGCAGGATTTGTTTTTGTTGATTTTTTATGGTTGGATTTAAGGGGGTTTCTATAAACAATTTCCACTGGGCTATGGAGTCAAAATAGGCTGGGTGTACACATCAAATTTCAGAGAAAATGAAAGGCAAGCTGGCTGCAAATATTGGTGTTTATAGCTGAGTGGAATTATGGGATGGAGAAAGGTGCTTTCAGTAATGACTTAAGAGAAACTAAGAATTCTTAAACCATGCATCAGAATAAAAAATTGAAATTGTAAAGATAGTCAGAATTAAGGTACTCTGAAACAACAAATCTTAATCTAACCTTCCTTCTTTACAAATAAAATTATGAATGAAACACATGAAAAGATTACAATGGGAAAACATTAAACATGAATAAAGAAAAACATCACCAGGACAACACACCACATGAATCTTGAAGAATGATCTCTTTATCGATGCTCCAGCTTGAAAGTAAAAATACTTGCAATGAAAATTGCTTACAAAACTAGGGTTTAACCCTTGTTACAGAATTAAAACTTATATTTAAACTGTTTGCACTGGCTTCCTGTTATTGAAAGGGAAATCGGTTCATTTACTATAAGAGTAACTGAAAATGGGTCTGTGCGTCTCAGGCATGGTCGCGTTGCGACTATTTTTATACAGATGTCTGAAGTTACAATGGAAGTTTCCCTTCATTGTACTGGCCCTCTTGGCAGGTGCCCGAAATCCTTGGGGATCCATTATCTAATGCTGTGGTGGTCTGCTGTGCTGGTGGATTTGATACACTAGATGTGCTGACACTAACGATTCACTCAGTTGCCAACTTCTTCACTGAACTGAGTTGTCATGCTTCCTAGAGTTTGCATAGTTTTTCCCAACTCTCTGGAGTAGGGATCTTGGTCCTGTTCAGTTTCCTGTAGACTTCATCAGTCTCGATGTACTTTACAAATGTTGGTTTCAGCTGAAAAATGTGCTTCACCTCATGCTGTATGAAGACATCATTGTTGATGACTTCATAGAATGCTTTCCCGATCATGGTGTTCTTTATATTTGTGAGCTTGGCTGTGTCCTCGGATATATTTGTGAGCCTCTTTACATAATCAGTCCTGGGCATTAGTTTATCGTTGATGACAAATAAGGAAGGAAAACCTCTTTTGTTCAGTGGCCCAATCCTGTTGAAAAACCTTCTCACCACAAACTCTAGATGATGGTATCTTTCTTCTAGCTGTGTGACCAGTCTCTTCTTATTCAACACCCTTTTAACCTCAAGAACAAAAGCTATTCTGTCAACCACTTCTAGTTGCTCCAATTCATGGATGCTCTTGGAATTCAGGAATTTGATGTTGTTGTTGGAAATTTGGGGCTTATCTCCAAGTTCCTCATTTGTTTTCTCAATGGAAACCTTCACTACCTCAATTAGATCCCTTTGTTAAAAATTATCTGAATTGAGGGCCATATCATAATTTACAAACTCAATTATATCCAACCATATAATTTGTTTCACCCTTCCCATCATGCAGCCGATTAAGGATTCCTGAAGAGATTTCTGCAAGCTCTCAAATTATCTATTTTCTAATTTGCTGCTTTGTGGCATGGGAAAAGTCTTTCCCTTTGATTTTCTCCAGCAGGTCATTGAGTTGATTCCAAAGCCTTTTGATCTCTGCTGATTGTAGAGACATGTTCTCCATCGCCTTGGCTAGCTGCTCAGTACTTTCCCCAGGTGCTCTTGTGGATGTTGTGGCTGCTAGGATCACTGTGAGAAGAACTGCTTGTAGGGGGATCATGGCCTTAGTTGATTTCTTTGCTACTCCCTTCACTTCATCCCTTACTGCTTTCTCTCTTTCTTTGATCATTTTACCCATCTCATCCACCATTTTCTTAATCTGCTCTGTTTGTTCAACAATTAATTGCAACATTTCTGCTTTCTGTGTTTCAGTTGCTTCTATCTCCTTGGCCATAGGGTCTTCTGTCACTGGCATCTTAAGCTGCCTCCTCAAAGTAGCTATGTATATGTTCTTCTTCCTCACAAGGGTTTCTTCCACTGCTATGTTCCATGGATTTTACCCGAGCTGTATCACTAATTCCTCCAGATATTTCATCCTTGAATCTTTGGCCATGGCAAAGATCTTTTCCAAATTTAATTGCGACTGTACATTGGATAAAGTCACCTGTAGTTTTGAGAGGCTCATGGTTGTGCTAGTTAGGGTGGAGGAGATCATTTTCCTAGTCTACTTGTGTATCTCCATTTGGTCTATTGGGTGGATTTTCTTTGCATCAAACTCAAAATATGTCTTCTTGTAGTCTGCTGCACCTTTGGGTTGAGGAATTTGTGACTCCAAGAATGCCATCCTCATTCTTCACTTCTCAGAGTCAAAGGATGATAGGAGTGTTACACAACAATTTGTCACCATCCCTGCAATTCCCCGTCCTGCACATTGGAGGGCTTATTCCATGACCTGTGAGCAGTGACATGATCTGAAAACACTTTCATGACATTCCCCTGAACATGTACTTTCATTGCCCTGAAGAAAACTCCTTGTGAAAAACCCTAAAAATAGCCTTTTCATCCTTGGCGCGACTAGCCTGTGTTATACCCGCGCCAATGGGGGAAATTATTCAAAGAGGGCGTGCCAATTGGCGCTCTGTTTCAGAGTCGCACTCGCGCCGGGCTTAATAAAGGGTGTTTTTAAAAAATAAATGGCGGAAGATTGACTTTAACCAACTCCTGAACTGGTCTCTAAATTGAGTTGGGACGTTTGGCTCCAGATTTCCATGTAGAGGAAGTAGTTTTCCACCTCCCATGGAAGCTTCCTTCAGGATAGGGCCAATCCCATGATTTTAGGGATCCCAACTCCTCTTCCACCATCTATATAAGCTTTCCATTTCTCTTTGCAAGCTAATCTTCAAGAGTCTCCAAGAGTCTCCAAGAGTCTCCAAGAATCTCAAAGAGCCTTCATAGCCCAAAGAATGCTGCAATAGTCCTCATAGTTTCAAATCTATAGCAAGGAGATTGACGATCGAAGAGAGAGGTTTGTCCCTATTCCCGACAAGCTTTATCGAGACGTATTCCGCTGACGACCTGCCGAAGGAGGATTTCAACATCAGAGCCAAGTTGTATCATCCTTTGTTTCATTAATGATAAGCGACTATGATTATAGTTCCACTTGTATTGTTCATGTTTTACGATCATGAGTTGTGTCTTCTCTGACTGACACATAATTGCAATTATATGGTTTTACGCTCGTATGTTCGTCGTGTTTCTTGTACGTGCAGGTGTTCGATCGTGTCAAGTGGTGGAATTGTGACCTGTCGGAGCAAGGGATCGAGAGCACCATCCTCTCCACAACGACAACAGTGTTGGACCCGAGGTAGGCCTTCTATCGCGCTTTGATTTTGCAATTAGGAGCTTGCATTGTAGCGTGTTTGATTGTTGCTAGACCCGGTCTAGGCTAGTAGGGATCGCCTCTATCCGCAGAGGGGATTTACCTCCTCAACAAATTGGCGACTTCGCTGGGGAGTTAGCTTGTTGTTTGCTTTATAAACTACAGACGGAGCCTGAAATTAGCCAGATAGCCTTCGAAACGCTCTTGCTCTGCATTAGCGAAAGTAGATGAATGCTACTTCAGTCAATCTCCGGTCTAGTTTATGAACTAAACACTTGGAGTATTGTCTTGTCTTTCGGTCGATTCTTGACTTTGCTTGCTTGATCAACTCTTTTGGCTGGCTCTTTTCGTGAGTTTGGCTTTTGGTTTGAGATTCAACATCACTGGTCTGCTTCTTGGATTGCTTATTTTTCATTTTTCCTTGGTAAACTCGGCTGGAGCGCTTTTCAGTGTGACAGTCGCGCCCACTGGCGCATGTTGTCAGTGTATTACTCGCGCCAATTCTATTCTGGCACTAGTTTCAGCCTTACAGTCGCACCAATCCTGTAAGGTGCTAGGGTTTACTGTGTTTTGAGCTTTCTAAGCCTGATCTGTGGTCTTGGTTTCATTTTTTCGACTGCCTGAGTGTTCTGGAGCCTTGTTTGACTGACTGTGACCTTCATTCTTTGGTTGTTTGCCCGTTTCTATCGATTTGACATTTTAGCCCTAGGGCATCTAGGTGTTATTGTGCGTTGAGCCTCCCTTGGGATTTTGTGGTTTTTATCTGCTCAGTCAACTTTGTGATTGCTTCTCTGCATTCGTTTTGGTGGTTGTCTATCGTTTTATTGCGTTATTTGAGTGATTGGCTTCTTCTTCATTCGAATTTCGCTTTGTCTCGCTTTGAGCCTAGATTACATGGTTCATTTGAGTCTTGGAGATTCTGCTTGAAGTGGTGAGTCTGGTCTTGGTTGGGAGAAATTCTTTGTTTTTTCATTTTCAGGCGTTGGTGCTTGTTGTTAGTTAGCAACCCGCGCCAATTTTCCATTGGTGCTAGTTGTCAGTGAGCAAGTCGCGCCAGTTGGTGCTAGTTGTCAATGATAAAGTCGTGCCAATTTCAGGGTGTGTGAAAATTGAGATTTTTTCCCTAAATCCTTCACTAGTGTGTCTTTCCCTTCCGGTATTTTCATTGTATGAGCATAAATTACATTGCTCATTGTTTGAAATGTCTTATTTCCATGATTGTTTGATGTAAAAGGGAATGAATGCCTTGTTTTGATCTCATGCTTTGGAAGTCCTCTTTGTGTTTTGTCACCTTTTGAGGGATTTCGTGACAAAGTGTTTGAAACAACGATTTCATTCTTAGTGTTTGTTTACATCTCTTTTGCATTCATCCTTCATTAAGGAGATTTGCGTTCTTTTAGTTTTCGTCTCATAGTTTGCTTTTCGTTAAAATGCATTAGATCACATTGCATTGAAAAGTATTTTTTGAGATCCATCATTGAACTTAGATTACATTGTTTAATGATTGAAAACTAGAAATCGCTTTGATTGCATTCTCTTTTATTAAAAGCTTGCATTAAGTAGATTTTTATTTCATCGAAAAATGCATTGAGTGCATTCTTATTATTTGAAAAGAAAAGGAAATTGTGCATAGATTACAAGTGCATAGTTTTCAGAAAAGAGGATTTTGCATAGATTACATTGCATTATTCGCATCGTTGAATGTTTGAGAATAATTTTGGATAGTGAAAGTCATCTGGTTTGGAAAAAAATTCGTTTACAGTTTTGCTGTTTGTTGCATCATTGTTTGAAGTTCTTCCCTTAACTAGATAGCATTCATTGAATTGAAATATTTCTTTTCTTATATAGCTGCATATAGGAGATTGTCATATGACATGCGGTAGGGCCTTGAAACCGAGACATAATTGAAGATAAACATTAAAATTTATTGAATTAACCTAAGGAATCATTGAAACTTAACGAAATATTTAGAGGTCTAGGCTAGTGACGTGTTCCGGCGTCGTTAAACCTAGTAGTTGTCGTTCGCCTCTTGGCTTTAGATAGCACTAGTACAGACTTGTGCTCCCCGTACCATCGCGTATATAAAGGGATACCCCACTAGGTTGCTATCCTTTATCCGTAGGAAGCCGAGTCTGCCGCCTTATACCCGTGATACACCGGACACAACATTTGGCGAGATTGCCTGCACGTACGTTAAGTCCTTGGTTGATTTATCTTTCGTTTTGAAACCAAGGTGTATATTGCAGTTCACGGATATCTGGTACACCCTTTTGCCTAGATTTCCAGAGTAGTCATTTCAATCTTTTCTGACTCTTTAAATTTGAAAAGGTCATCAAGCGCTTGTCCTTTCACACTTGTTTCCAATCTGAAAGTGATAGAGTCACCTTTTGCCTGTTTCTTGACTCTTAAAATATGAAACGACAGAGTTTTGTTTCAATGTTTTAAAAATTAACTGCCCATGAAATATTCCTGGTTAAAGTTAGTTTCCTTAGGGTGTTTTTCTCAAGATCATTTCTGATGGTAACTTTCCCGGAGTTCACCAACCAAGGAATCCCCTCCGATGGGAATCCTGGTCCTTTGCCTCCTTTTGGAAATGTTGGTGCTCCTTATATGGCAACGTTGTCCCTTCCTGGGTTAACTGTTGGGTTGTCTGTTTGGTTGTTTTCAACCTTTGTAGTCCCGAATGTCTCGGCTACTGTTCAATCAGTTCCTCCGCCTGAACAACATCATGTTGATTCCAAGGTGGACCTCTTCGCTTATTCGCTTGTTTCTGCATCCTCCTCTTCTACTTCGCTTGGTGAAAGTCTGGATTCGAGTAACCAGGTGGCTAAGAAGAAGAAGAAGAAGAAAAAGAAGAAGAAGTCTGATAAGCGAGAGGCTAAAGTTGCAGCTACTGCTCTTATTGATAAACCTTCCAACCCTCCACGGAAAGTCAAGTTCCCTTGCATGTTGTGCATGGGAGACCATCTTCTTCGAGACTGCCCTGGCATTCCTAAGGTGCTTGAAGCATGGTCCAACAGTCGTTCACCGTTGCCTTTGGCTTCCAGGAGTCAGGTTGGGGGCACGTCTTCAGCTAGTGATGGTAAAACTCCTAAGAAGCAGGGTAAGATTACCAATCCTTGTAAGTTGTGTGAAGGGCACCATGCCATTCACCTTTGTCTGTATATGGATGCAGCCAAACGAGCTTTGGACAACTTAACCAGTTCTACACCATGCCTTCCAGCTGGTTATAATCGGCTTTCTTTGAGTCCTCCACCAGCTGATCCTACGATTGCTCAAGAGTCATCCTTGGTCAATCCCGATCCCTCAGAAATTCAAATTCAAGAATCCATTCCCGACCAACCATTGGTCATGGGATCGGTTGAGCTGGCCCCGTCTATGGTGCACCAGGTCTTTTCCGTGGAGAGTGGACCTCACACCCCCCAGGTTCTTCTCATTTCCTCAGATTCCTCAGATGTGAAGAAAGATTCTCCTGTCCCTACATCTCAAGAAGCTGCTCCTCCGCCTCCCGTGATGGAGGTCCCGGAGGATACCCCTCCCACCTTCGAGATGGAGGTCATGGAAGATGCTCCTTCTTCTTCCGTAACACCAGGGGAAGACCATCTCGGTTCGATGGTAGCCCCTCCAAGTAGTTTGGTCACTTCCTTCGATTGGAGTCGATTTGCAAGATATCGCCTTCCGTCTTATGTGACTTTCGAGATCACAGTACAGGATTTTGGTCTAGTCGTACCCAGCACCATTATAGATGAAGTCGCATCTGTTAATGTTCTATCCTCAAGTACTTGGAAAGATTTTGGCTCGCCTTCACTTGCGCCTGTTACGCAGAATCTGTTGGCATTTAACAGAAGAACGAGTCAACCGTTAGGGATCCTCCCAAGGTTACCTATTACTTTGGGAGGTAAAACCGTCCATATGGACGTGATGGTTGTTCCAGGCCCCTTGAATTTCAATCTGCTCTTGGGGCGCGATTACACCTATGCCATGGGACCGCTTGTCTCCTCCCTTTTTCGTGTGGTCTGTTTTTCACATGAAGGACAGATCGTGACCCTTGATCAACTTTCGTTCTTTGGTCTTGATATGGCAAATGGCCCGCCATCATCCCTTCCTGGTTTTTATCCACCCGTTGCATCTGCCCCACCGCAGGTCAACTATGTGGCTACCTACCCAGTGCCTGTGCTCAGTGATGATGCCGTCGTGCATCAGGTGCTAGGGGCATTGGGTCCTGACTTCCAGGATGTTTTCCTTCCATCGAGAGTGGAACTCTTGGAAGCGATGACTTCTTGTTCATTATGATGAGGTCTGTCGGAGCATAATTCGTTTTCTTGTGTCAAGCTCCTTAAAAAATGAAACCAGGTTGTCGGAGCATGGTTCTTTTCCTGTGTCAAGCTCCTTAAAAAATGAAACTAGGTCTGGTCGGAGCAGAGTTCATTGTCTTGTGTCAAGCTCCTTAAAAAATGAAACAAGGTCGTCGGAGCACAGTTCGTTTTCTTGTGTCAAGCTCCTTAAAAAATGAAACAAGCTCGTCGGAGCAGAGTTCATTGTCTTGTGTCAAGCTCCTTAAAAAGTGAAACAAGGTCGTCGGAGCAGAGTTCCTTGTCTTGTGCCAAGCTCCTTAAACCATGAAACAAGGTGTTCCGAGGATATTTCTTTTAATGTGTCAACCTCGTTAAAACAATAAAACACGTTCCCGTTCAATTCGAGTCTTTGATAAGATCTTGTAAAATCCCAGTCGAGTCTTTCTCTTGATCTCGTAACTTGAACCTTCACTCCATCTGCCTTTCATATGGATTGAAGCTTGGGGGGCATGTACCTCGATTTGAGTCACCATGCTGGGGGCATGCTTAAATTTTTCAAGCATAGTTTGTATCCGTTTCAAGCTTGTGTAAAAATGAAACTGGTTTCAAGCATAGTTTATCTTTGTTTCAAGCTTGTGTAAAAATGAAACCAACTTCAAGCAAAATTTCTTGATTTCAAGCTTGTGTAAAAATGAAACCATCCCCATTTTTGCCTCTTGTGATTGACATTTTATCAGCCTGTTTTTGCGAGATGAGCCTTGGTTTTTTCACTCCGTCGTCACTATCTGCTTGGCTGATCATATTCCTTCACTTGGTTGTTTTACCCGTTCCTGAGGAACCGCTGCGATGAGTGGTCTTGTTAGCCAGCCTCTTAACCTTTACTTGTTTTGAGCAGTTCCACCATTACCGGAACCAATAGCTACCCTTTATACCACTCGTTCCTCCAGGAGGAGTCACCTTTCAGCTCTTTTCTAACTCTATAAACATGAAAAGATTGCCGAGTCGCTTGTCGTTTTGATATCGTTAAAGTGGCCACGAAACGACATCTACCCAGTATACGTTTACCCCTTTTTCGGGCTGGGATAGATTATTTACGAAAAAGGAATACCCTAGCCTATCGCGACTAGGAGGTTTCCTCAGATATTGTTTTCTACCTTTTCGATTCTAAGGAACTATTTACGAAAAGGGACCGTTGGAGTTTACTTTTCCGCTGTCTTTTCAAACTCTCTAAACATGAAACGACGCCGAGTTCTTCCTTTGTCAGACTTGTTAAACCTGATGACATCGGATCCAGTCGTAATGAAGATATTCGAGTCTCTCCTTCCTAGGGCTCGTTAAATGTACTAGGACGGACTTATATGACAAGCATATGGTATCCTCTTCAAGCTTGTGTAGAAATAAAGAGGTACTCACCAGAAATGGTGGGGAAAAATGGAACCAGCATCATTGTCGTGTCGACAGTATGTCGCTCTTGGACATGGCACTTGTCTGCATTTGTGTCGGGTTGGGGACATCTCATCTCGTTTTCCACTTTCCTCCATGGGTTTGGGTGATCCCTTTTGACCTCTCATCTGCTCTTGTCATCATGACCCTTGATCTTTTGATGTCAAATACTGCCAGATCCACTGTTGTGCCGTTTATATGTTCAAGAGAAGTTGACCTCTGCAAGTATCAACCTTCCTCTGATTCTCACCTGATCGTGATTCACAAATACATTATGTTCCTCTATCTCGCGTCGATGATGTGGGAAACACTATGGCCCACCTTTGATCAAGGTCACTTCTTGTCGACTTCAGCTCATTATCCGGGAAGTTGATCTAGAGACTCCCTTCTGGTACCTTGGAGCTTGCATGCCTCAATGGCAGGTTCTTCGCGTTCGACGCGAGGTTTTCATCATTGGCCTCCGACCGAGTGATTCTATGGGTGTTTGACGCCAGATCATTGATTCACATGCCGTAGATTGTACCTGTAGTACCTTGAGGACCATTATCATTAATGGTGGTACCTCTCGCGTCTGTTAACAGTTTTCATCATTGGATGGTAATCAGACGATGTTATTGCATGTTCGACTTCAACTGACTTATTCGCATGCTTGAACTTGTACTTTGTTCGGGTCAAGATGGAGCGCAAGACCCTGGATTTTGTCTGTTGGAATCCAGACTACGATTTTGTGGATTATTATGATTAGCTACATGACTCACTGATTGGATGGCTGCGACCATACTTGAGTCTAGTTATCGATCCTTACTGGATGGCTGCGTCCATGCCTTGGATCTAGATTATTGTATACTTTGTTACGGATGGCTGCGCCCATACCACATATATATCATGTATCTGAGATATCAGTTGTACTTCTCTACATAGGTTTTCCGACGACGGTGTTTTCAGTTGGACACGTTCTCGTAAAGCATTTCACCCCTCTCTCTCTTTTGGGCCTCATGCTTTAGGGGGCATCTGTTACACAACAATTTGTCACCGTCCCTGCAATTCCCCATCCCACACATTGGAGGGCTTATTCCGTGACCTGTGAGCAGTGACATGATCTGAAAACACTTTCATGACATTCCCCTAGACATGGAATTTCATTCCTCTGAAGACAACTCCTTGTGAAAAACCCTAAAAATAGCCTTTTTATCCTTGACGCCACTGCTCAGTGTCATACCCGCGCCAATGGGGGAAATCCTCCAAAGAGGGCGAGCCAACTGGCGCACTGTCTCAGTGTTGTACTCACGCCAGGCTTAATAAGGAGTGTTTTTTAAAAATAAATGGCGAAAGATTGACTCCAACAAACTCCTAAACTGGACTCTAAATCGAGTTGGGACGTTTGGCTCCGGTTCTCCATGTAGAGGAAGTAGTTTGCCACCTCCCATGGAAGCTTCCTTGAGGATAGGGCCAATCCCATGATTGTAGGGATCCCAACTCCTCTTCCACCATCTATATAAGCTTGTCATTTCCCTTTGCAAGCTAATCTCCAAGAGTCTCCAAGAGTCTCCAAGAATCTCAAAGAGCCTTCATAGCCCAAAGAATGCTGCAATAGTCCTCAGAGTGTCAAATCCATAGCAAGGAGATTGACGATCGAAGAGAGAGGCTTGTCCCTATTCCCGACAAGCTCTACTGAGACGTATTCCGCTGACGACCTGCCGAAGGAGGATTTCAGCGTCAGAGCCAGGTTAAATCATCCTTTGTTTCATTAATGATAAGCGACTACGATTATAGTTCCACTTGTATTGTTCATGTTTTACGATCATGAGTTGTGTCCTCTCTGATTGACACATAATTGCAATTATATGGTTTTACGCTCGTATGTTCGTCGTGTTTCTTGTACGTGCAGGTGTTCGATCGCGTCAAGTGGTGGAATTGTGACCTGTTGGAGCAAGGGATCGAGAGCACCATCCTCTCCACAATAAAAACAGCGTTGGACCCGAGGTAGGCCTTCTATCGCGCTTTGATTTTGCAATTAGGAGGTTGCGTTGTAGTGTGTTTGATTGTTGCTAGACCCGGTCTGGGCTAGTAGGGATCGCCTTTGTCCGCAGAGGGGATTTACCTCCTCAACAGGAGTCTACTCTAGGAGCTGCTTGTTTGTTTCCAAAATTGATTGTAGGTGTTGGTCTTGAGAACCTCATTCCTTCTCTTGATCTCCCTGAATGTGTCATAGATGTCTTCCTACTTTTGTTTTGCAGTGGAAGTAGATGTGGGAGTTTGCACATTCTTCTCTTGGAATGGCATGGTGGAAAAGGATGTGGAGAAGATCAGGTGGCCACCTGCTGAAGATGAAATTGGTGAATCCCCAATTGTGATGACAGTTTGTTGGTTTTTCTCATTTCCTTGGTCAAGGCCCATGCTGATCCTCGCTCTCTTCTTGTATTTCATTTTAAACTCCTTAGTGGGGGAATCAATGTCCATGTCCGTTTGATCCTCCCTGGTCCTCTTACTTCCTATTTCTTTTTTAGGCTCCTTTCCTTTGTCATATTGAACCCCTGCCACCTTCCTTTCTTGTGGAGTTGGTGTTTGGACTCCTGAAATAGAGATGACATGCTCTTCAGCCTCCTGGAGTGTGTCTGCCACCCATTCTTCTTGGCTCATGTACTTCTCTATCTCTAGTTTATGGGTATGGATGTAGGGTGTGGATTTTTTTCCACCCTCTTCCTGGATATGATCCCCATTGGATCATAGGACCAGGTGAAACTATGTGTGAATTTCATCTCTTTAAGTATTTTATCTGCCTCTCCCCCTGCTTCCCTGCTGTTGCAAATGAATGGGCCGATTTGGGATTTGATCCTGAATTGTGACTTCTTCTTGGCCGAAACAAAATGCACCTCATCAACATCTATCATTTGTCTGATATACTAAAGGGAAAAGATCCTCATGGAGAGGTATTTGGGTATTTTATAGGGGGCCAATTCACTGCCATAAACCTTGATTTTTGTGTAGTTTTGATAGAGATACCAGTCTAATCTCCTGATCTGCTATGTCAACTGCATCACTTTGTTGATTTCCTCACTGAACCTGGGATCTGTGGTGCTGGTGAGTGCACTGATTGTTGGATGAACAAATAGGTATACAAAGCTCTTGTATGAATAGTCTTCCTGCTCCTTTGTCAATAGAGTTTTCCAAAAAATAACAGTTTTGGATTGAGAGTCTTCACCTTGCTTTATCATGTTGAATTCAAACTTGATGGATTGAAAACAGGTAAACATGTACACCAACACAGAGGTGTATTTGAATACCCCTTTTGTTTTGAAATTTTAAGAACTGATCATGGATTGCATCAGCAAGGAACTTAGCATAATTGAACATAATAGTGGGCTTGGCATCTGTAGAGAGGATAGAAAAGAAACCAATTATGGCTACATCTATCCACTGATAATTATGATAACCTAACAAATAAGATAGGGTAGTGATAATGTGTTGGGTCCTTTCTGGGAAGGTGGACGATGGATATGGGGGATTTGTTGTAGGCATTGGTACATTGGAGGTCATTAAAAGCTCCAAGGTTTTGGCGCTGCTGGAAAAATATAGTCCTTGGTATAGTCATGTAAGGGCCTCATACGAAAAAGGGATAGTGTTCTAAAAAATGGGGGCTTGTAACATCTCTTGAATGGATGGGGCATTTACATAAGACAAAATCTCTCCTGTAGGGTTCACTATGGTTCTTTGCTTAATGTCATAGCAAGATTGACATTTCCTAATTAGCTTCAGGGTAGCTATGGGTTCTAGAGAAGATGTAATGTGGAATCTTGATCTTCCACAGGCTGATACCATCTTCTTCGTCAAGGAGCTTATCCTCAAGCAAGCAGTAGATATTGAACAGGTCGAGGTCTAATTGGGGAATATGGTCCAAGTCTACCTGGGGGTAGACCATGGGATTGAAAGGTTGCTGATCTTCCTTGGGAGGCATGATTTTATTTTTCACTTTCTATTTCACATGCAATGGAGAATGGGCTGCAAGAGAAGGGGAATAGAGAAGGGATAAACGATATGAATTGATACCGAGGAAGGGGTAAGACCGATGGGGATCGGGATTGAAAATGAATTATCTGAAATGAGAAATGTAACCAGACTCACAGAGCACTGATTTTTCCTTCTTTGATCTGAAATTTACCCTTCGAACAAGGCTGGTCGTGATCTCCTCTCTAGTTTTCTGTAAATATCACAACCTATAGCAATTAAATAGTAACAACAATGTAAACTTTGGCACTACTGTGAGTTCGAGTTTTAATATGTGGCTAGAGGATAATCGTTGAGTTGGCACGGGTATGTTGGATAACGACCTGACCATTCATGGGGCAACAATGCTATTGGTGGGAGGGGATGTGACGGGGCAGAGTGGACAGGTGATGGAGGACGTGGCACAGCGGCATTAGCAATGGTCACAGGGTGGCAATGGTTTGGAGGACAACGGAAAATTTTTTTAGGAGGGGGTCTCAGGTGGTAAGCAGTAATAGAGAGGGGGGTGTGAAATTGTAGGAGTGCAACATGTGGAGGAGGAGGCGATAATGGATACCGCACATTTCATATCCCCCCCCTCCCTTTGTTAATGTCCGACGGCTGAAGGGGGGCTGAAATGAATTGTGGGTCGCTGATGGTGAGGTGAGGGGTTGAGATGGAAGGTAAGGTGAGAGGTGTTTAGTGCTAATGCGACGTTGTGATGGGACTATGGGCCTGGGTCCGGGGATGAGCGCCAGGGGAATGTGTGACGTGGCGAGGAGGTGGGACTCGACGGCTATCGCAAATCACATGTCGGAGGATTTAATTATGAGAAGTAGAGGTAAACTTAAAACTTGCGAAGTGAGAAGTGCGGGGAGAGGGAGGTGACGTGGCAGGGAGGGGCCCACGGACATCGAAAATCGCAAATCAGAGGATTTAGTTATGAGAAATAGAGGTAAACCTTAAATCTTGTGAAGTGCGAAGTGTGGGGAGAGGGAGGTGACGTGGTGGGGAGGGCACCACGGCTATCGCAAATCGCACATCGACGGATTTAGTTGTGAGTGACAGAGGTAAATGTTTAAAATTGCAAAGTGAAAAGTGCGGGGAGGGGGAATGACGTGGTAGGGAAGGTGGGACCGCCCGTAGCCTGCAGATCACAGAATTTACCATATTCGTTAACACTATCCTTTTTCACTTGCAAAGTGCGAAGTGTGGGGAGGGGGAAGTGACGTGGCAGGGAAGGTGGGACTGCCCGTAGCCCACAGATCATAATTTTTACCATATTTGTTAGCACTATCCTTTTGCACTTGCGAAAAGCGAATTGTGGGGAGGGGGAAGTGACGTGGTAAGGAGGTGGGACTTGTCCGCTATTAAAAATCGCGCGATTTAGTGGTGATAAGAGGGTTTTATGAAATGAATGAACGTCAAGGAATTTTTTCGATTTGTTCGGTGCAAATTGCGATTTGGTGCTTGGCAGGACTTGCACAAGGCTTAAAATAGATTTGGCCTCAAAGGATTTTCAAGCCGCCATTTCACCTTTTCCTTTCGTTTCTTCCTCCTTTGCATAACTACCTACCTGAACTACTCATCTAACATTTTTTTCTTCCTTTGTAGGGTGCACTTAGACTTGCAGACCCTGAACATTTTATTTTAAAATTCTAACCTAACCCTTATCCCTTATTTCTCCTATTGCTTCAGATTAAGATGTTGAACCAATCTCATTTTCTACCTATCTACTAATAAGCAAAGATTAAACAGTTTGGAAAAAATTTATTTTCTAACCTATCAACAGAAATTGAAAACTGTCCAATCATGGTTAAACAATATGACTCGACATACTTATCTAAAGAGTAGTGAAATTTTAACTTGCAACACTTTCAGTTTTATTTCTTTTTTGGGGTTATTTCCTTTTTCCTTTTTTCTTTTCATTCTTTTCTCTTTTCTTTTTCTCTATTTTTTATACCCTCTTTTCTTTATATTTTCATTCCTCCTTTTTATTTGAAATCATTTGAATTTTGAAAAGACTTTCAATAATGAAAACCTTGCACGAAATATGAAGTATCCAGTCACCCTGAGATCCTATAATTTATAGAGTACTAATAGTGGCTCCAACTGAGGATGGCACTTCTTTGAAAAGAAGTGTCAAGAACTTGAGAGAAATAGCCTTGAATGCTCCATTTTCTACAACATTTTAAACTGTTTTCCTTTCCTTTTCAACTGATTTCCTTTCTGTTTTTATAACTGGTCATCGAACTAGGCTTAGGGCCTTCACTTCGGGCTTCAACCTCGTCCAATGAATTATTGAAAACTATGAGACTGTGGTATTTACAATGATGAAAATTTTACTTGAATTTAGAATAAATAATGTTTTAGCATCCTGCCATTGACAAGACCTCCAGATACTTCTGTACCATCCAACTCTTTGAGAAAATAAGCATTATTTCAACTGAACACATGAAGATGTATGGCCCTTGCCAAATATTATTGAAATTTCCATGGTTGCCTTTATCCTCTCTTCTGGAATCCCATTTCAGAACTTTGTCTGCAAGATTGAAATCATTAGCCTTGGTTATCTTGTCAAAGATCTTTTTGATATTCTATTGCATCACTTGGGTTCTATTGTGAACCTCTTCTCTGCAGCTGAATGGTGTCATGAATCCTCCTTTGAATGTAATTTTTTTTAGCTTGGATATCTTGTATTATATTCATTACTGGAAATCCCAAGGAAGAAGGAAACACTACATCCATTCCATAAAACAATTGGTATGGAGACATGCCAATTGATTTCTTTGTGGTGAGCCTATTAGCCCACAAAGCATTCATCAACTTGTTGTGCCATGATTTCTTATTCTCCTCCAAAATCTTTTTAATGATGTTCACTAGGCTTTTATTTTAAGATTCAGCCAGTCCATTACCTTGAGGGTAGTAGATTGTTGAATGCCCCAATGTTATATGATATCTATGATATAAATCAACCATGTTCTTGGATCTGAAGGCCACAACATTTTCTATGATGAATTTCTTAGGACAACCAAATCTAGAAAGAATGTTGGTTTCTAGGAATTTTATAATGACAGAGTTAGTGGCATTTCTAGAAGGGGTGGCCTCTCTCCCTTTGGTGAAATAATCTGTAGCAGTGAGGATCCATTTATGTTGAGTAGAGTATGGAGGGTGAATTTGTCCTATGAAGTCTAATCCCCACTACTGGAAAGGGCTTTCTACAGAAATATGTTTAAGGGGTAAGGGCAGTAGCTTCCTCTTTCCTTCAAATATTTGAAATTTATGACAAGCAATGACCATCTTATGGACATCACGAAAAATGGTGGGCCAATAAAAACCATCTCTCATGATTTTGTTAGCAGTGGTTTTCCAGTAGAGATGACCACCACAGTCACCCCCATGGAACTCCTGCATTACTCTATCTGCATCATCCTTCAATAAACATTTAAGAAAAACACCTCCACTATCTTTCCAATACAAAACATTTTCCAAAATGCAGAATTTAACAACTTTTAGTTTTATAAATCTAGCCTTTGTTTTAGATAAACCAGGAGGAGCATTCAGATTAGGAAGTACATACAAAATATCAACATACCATGGAGAACTCGAGCATTCTTCATCAATCAGTGGAGTCACCAGTTCCTCTTGATCATCTAACGCGTGTACCATGTTGATGTCTAGTGCGTGTAAGTTAGATTCTTCCATCAATTCAACTAATCGTTGGCCTGATCAACTCGGTAGGCTTGATTTACAAATCGTACTCTAGGATCACTGCAATCCATTTCCCTCTTTTGCCATCAGGACCATTTTGCGTTAGAATGTCTTTGACAACTACATTTGGAACATAAGCAATGGTATGCGAATGTAGAATATAGACTCTAAAATATTTCAGTGCTTTAACCAATGCAAAAGCCTGTTTTTCCATGATATTATATTTCAGAGATGCATCTCTTAATGCCTTGCTGAAAAATGCTATTGTTTGTTCTTGTCCTTCATTGTTTTTCTATAACAAAACAACAACAATAGTATGCTTAGAGGCAAATAAAAAATCATGAATTCTTTAGTGAAATCCAGACTGATTAGTACTGGGGCCTTTGTCGATGCTAGCTTGACCAAGTCAAAAGACTGTTTTTCTTCTATGGTCCACTTTATTTATGATCCCTTCTTTAGCATGTTAGTGATATTCCTTAAAAGTTCAGCCAAGTTAGGTATAAATATCCTTAGGAAGTTGATTTTACTAATGAAGGATTGGAGTTCTTTCAAATTTATGGGATGGCTGATTTTAGATATTCCTTCAGTTCTGCTAGGGTCAATTCTGATTCCATCCTTAGAGATAATACGACCTAACAATTTTCCTTCTTATATTCCAAACAATATCTTCTTAGGATTCCGGGAGAGTCCAATTTTTCTGCATTTTTCAAAAAATTGTCTCAAGTGTGTTAAATGTTCTTCATTGATTTTAGAAAACACAATGATGTCATCCAAATAAATCAAAATAAAGAGGCCAATGTCATCAGCAAATGCAATGTCCATGGCCATTTGAAAGGTAGCCGCAACATTAATTAGTCCAAAGGTAATTTTCACATACATGAAAGTTCCCCAAGGAGTTGTAAAAGCTGTCTTCTCTTGGTCATCAGGGTGCACTAACACTTGATTGTAACCAGAGAAAGCATCTAACAAAGATATCCTACTGGACCCCACCACCCTTTGTAATATGTGATCCATCTTAGGTAAGGGGTATTTATCCTTAAGAGATACCTTATTAAGGTTTTTGAAGTCAATGCAGGGTCTAATTTTGCCTATTTTCTTCCTAGTTGGGAAAAGATTGGAAACCCATTGGGAGTACCTGAGCGACACTATGATTTTTGCTCCATACATATTTTTTATCTCTTTCTCAACTAAAGGCATTAAAATAGGATTAATTCTTCGCAATTTCTGTCTGAATGGCTTTTGATTTTATTTAATTGGAATCTTGTGTTGAATGATGATGGTATCATAGGAATTCAAATCCTCATAGATCCATGGAAACAAATCAATAAATTCTTTGAACAAGGCTGTGTATTTTTTCTTCATAATAACAGGCAAATATTTAGATAGTTTGATGATTTTGGTGTTCTGTTCTGTGCCTATATTACTTTCCATAATGTCTGTTTTAGTTGGCTCTATTTTGGGTTTTTTTGGCCACATCATTAAAGTCAAATAATTATTCTAAAGGGACTAACCCTCTAGGCAGATTATTGTATTTAAGCTGGAGTATTTAAAATTCCTCTTTTTCCAGGTCTTTTTGTTTATCGGTATTAAATACAGTGTTGTGAGTTGGAATATTTACAGTAGTATTTACATCTAGAACAACGTTTCCCAAAACAGTGGTTTGTGTTTCCTCACTAGTTGGTACCTTGATAATACTTTCCTCCTCACAATCCATATCCACATTATTGTCTTCAAATTCATTTCTAGATTTCAGGAAGCTCTCAATTTGTTTATCACTACCAATAACTTTCTAGCACCTCATGCTGTTCGACACTGAAGGACGGTGTTTGACCTCAATTGTATGCTGCCTGTTTGGGTGAGGAAGTTTACAGGTGCTTGCTGAAAAGGCTAGGCCATTGGCTAGGACATTTTGGTTTCTGGGAATGTGTTATATGGATTAATCCCTCTTGCGAACAAGAGTGATCTCCCTAGTATTCAACGAATAGCTAGAAACAAACATCCATTTGGAAATATTTTTCTCTAGATTAAATGCATTTTAGAATTATTATATGAAAGTAGAGAGGACATGCCCCTAACTTGACATCCAACGTTCGATACAGTATTTTATCTAGTCGCTCCAAATAGGCTTCTCCAATAAGTAGAACCCGCAATAAAAGAAAAGACAAAAGAATCAAAGCATTTGTAACATATAATAATCAAGAAAAGTTAACCTAACTAAGTGATCAAGGAGTCTAAGTATTGATGTTATTTCAATAAGAATAAGAACAACTCAATGAGAAAAAGAGATCCATATGTATTATCTTGAATAAAAAGAGTAATCTTACAACCTGATGCCTTGATGTCGTACAGATTTCCCGGGGTCCTGAACAATCGTTCCTCCTTCAGTTTGATAAGCCTTCCTCTCTAAATACTAGCATGGAGTTATGGACACAAGGGTGTGATCATTCTCATGCCAACAACAACTAGTGTAGAAAGTATGCACTCTTGTGAATTTCTTCAGCAACTCATTTACAATCTTTAAGCTACCCTTGAGACTGAAAATTGAGCTCAATTTATAGGGAAATAGAGGTAATTTCAGTTCCATGAAGAGGGGTATGGATTCCTCTCATGAAGGGATTTGAGCTCCATGGAGCAAGGGATAAGCTCCATGAGTGGAGGGATAAATATCGAACTGATCGCGCCTCTAGAAGCTTCTAGTTGGGAGAATATTCGACCAACTAAGCTTCTAGAATTTACTTTTTCTTTTAATTTAATTTTTACGGGGGTCTTCAGGTTTTAGTAGTAGAACGTGCGGGGGTTTCCACAGTTTATAGACCACGTATCCGCGAACCCGCAGGAAAAGGCTAGAAAAAGTACGGAGGTAGACTTTTAAGGGTTTTAAATAGCTTTTATCCAATTCCAAGACTTGGTTTAGGAACATTAGGGTTTTTACTTCTAAGAGAGTAAAATATAGGTAGTGATAGACCTATATGGACAGTCAAATGTCATGGTGAAAAAATAACGTGTAACAGATTGCCCCCTAAAGTGCAGAGTTTGAGGTTATTCTGAAGAGTGAAGTGCTTTATCATTCTGAGGATTGGATTGGAGACACCAGTCAAAAACCTGCAAAAAAATTCAATGCAAACATATTTATATCATCACTGAGTTAGGCATTTCCATACTCAGTTCAAAACTAACTAAATTTTTAGTACATATATGGTTTCTATATTACATCAAAGTAGACACAATACTGGCGCATCCATCTGTCATGAGTAATCTATTGTATCATGAATAATAAAACTCCTCACAACCTAGATGGTGGAAACTAGATCCAGGGTCTTGATTTCTGCTTCCCGAACTTTTACGAATCTATCCATGCGATTGATTACATCGAAGTCGAACATGGTAGAAAACACTTGATTACCGGTCAGTGATGTGAACCGTTAACAAGTGTGAGAGAAGCCACCAATAATGACAATGGCTCTCAAAGTACTCCAATACAATATATGAAGTGTGAATGAATGATTTGCAGTTGAACACTTATAGAATCATTCAATCGAAGGTTAATGATGCAACCTGTCGTCGAAGGCGAGAAACCTGCCATTAGGGCATGCACATCCCAACGTACTGATAGGATTCTAGATCAAATTTCTAGATGATGAGCTAACGTCGATATAAAGTGACCCGTCGTAGGAAATCCCATGACACGAAACCATTAGGTCAAGTTTTGAAGAAATTTTTGCAAGGATTGACTCAGGGATGGTAAACATGAATGGAGACAAATGTTTGCAATGAATGGTTTATTTGAATTATCTCATGAACACGTCACGACACTACAGATGGCTTGGTAGGATTTGACCTAAAGCTAATACCTAGAAATCGGCTAAAGACTTTCAATGTGGTTCGATTAAGTGTTAGACAAAGGATTTCCCAACCCAGGTACAAGGTGACAAAGTGTCGTGTTCAAGAGTGGCATGCTACTTTCTAAACAAGGGTGACAACTATATTATTTTTCTCTCTTTTCCCCCCACCATCACTGGCAAGTACCTCTTTATTTTTGACAAGCATGAGGAGGATAAAATTTTCTTGTTTGTATAAGCTCATCCTTCGAATGAGTTCATCTAGTCCTGTTTGTAATCGACAGGTCCTTTACTGTTAAATTTTAATGAGTCTAGTATAGGAGAAACTCAACATTTTTCAGTTTTAGGGAGTCAGAAGAAAAACATAAGTAAAAACCATGATTGTTCTTTTTCGTAAATTTAGTCTCTCAGGCTTGAAAAAGGATAAAATAATGTAGGAGAGAACTCTATTGACCATGATTAGTCAATGCATACCTTTTTCGTAATTAATCCATTTCAATCCAGAAAAGGGGTAAACTTATAATGAAGGGACGACTATTCATTTACTTTAACGAGTTCGAATAGTTAAGTACTTGACGATCTTTTAATATTTAGAGAGTCTGAAAGGGCTTAAAAGAGAACTCCAGGGTTTCGCTTTTTCATAATTTTAAAGATCTCGAAAAAGTGATAAAAGTATACTCAGTGTCAAAATAATTCTTTTCACCAAAAAATCTTGTATCCTGCACAACAACTCAAAAGATTACACATACCTGTTTCCAAGAAGTAAAAATATTTAAAAATAGCCTTTTAAAGTGAAAAATAAATAAAGTAAAATATTTTATTTATTTAAAAACTATAAAAAGGAGTTAAAACAAAATCATTTTCACCTTTTGTGTTCAGAGCAGTGTATTGAGAGCTTTTGGCTAAAAGGTTCCAGAGCAGATATCGGGAGAACCGACTGTCCATTCCTTGAATTGTCAGAACCAGGTAATCCGCATCATCCTAATCTTCATTTCTATCCATTTCATTTTTCTTTTTAAGTCTTAATTTCATTTTTTGGGAGGATTTTGTGTTTAAAAATGCGCTCTCGGGGGTCCGCAGGTTATGCATGCTATAACTACGAACCCCGATAATTTTTTAATGGGCGCGTGTGGACGTCTGCACCGCCTCTTCACAAAAACTGCGGGGGCGCCTTAAACATTTTAAAATTAAAAAATTCTCTTAAAAATGGTTCAATTTTTGCATCCAAATGGTTTTTAACTTTCAAATGTGTTGATTTGTAGGTTTTTCGACCATGTTGGAGTGGAAAGAATGTGAACATGAGCTTATAGACAATGAATATATGGAAGATCCTACAACAATGCGTGTGCTGAAGAATTGTGGTTTATATAAGTTCTGGGTTATCCAAGGTATGAAAGCACAAGTAGAGTTGATGACATGGCTCATAAATGCAAGGGAAGTTCAAGACCAATGCTTCATCATTGGTGACCACCGAATCGAAATCGAGCTAGAGGAAATTTATTTCCTTACCGGATTGTCCCAAAGAGGAGGAACAATATCCTTGTTTGGGGCTAGACAGGGAGGTCTTCCTATCACCAACTACAAAGAACAATATTGTAGTGATGAGGCAGACTTAAAGGATAGTCACATAGATATTAAAACTATCTTGTGATTAGATCTCAAAGTGATAGCATTTACAGTAACCAGATTGTGCAGGAGTGCAGCTCCACATGTGGCCACTAAATCCCAAATGCAGACCGCAGTAGAGTGTCTCAGAGGGACCATTTTTAACTGGTGCGAAGGAGTATTGGCCAATATGAAAGGCTAATTAACTAGAGAAAAGAATGAAAAGTTGAAAAATTTTGGTTATGGCGCCATTCTCATTTCATTTTCTTTAGAGAGAATCTCACTTCTTGCTCCTCAAATTATTCCAGTAGATCGCGGGGAACCTCGAGAACCTCAGATGGTACGCTGGGTGGCATTAATGGCTCGCCATGGTGACGATGGAAGTTCAGTGGTTCGGTTCACTCTGACATACTTTATGTGGCTCAGGAATCAAGTCTTCACCATCAAAGACTTCCCCTATGCAGGAATGGATTATAGAGGTGATCCTGAGACATCATTGTCTCTAGGGGCACATTTGGACGAGTCAGGTAAGAAAAATATTTTGATGTATTTAATCTAATTTTTATTTGTTTTTTATTGTCCAATATTGAGAAAAATATTTAAATGCAGATGTCGATCGACGATGACCAGCTACACTTCGCCTCTTTGATAGGCGACAAGTACAACCTATAGCACCTCCATAGGATCAGGCAACAGAGATCCTAACAGATATGGAACACAACTTGGAGAGGTTAACCATAGACATTCCTGAGACAGGAACATATGATATTCCTCTCAAGCTTTAGAGACATGTGACAGGTGTTCCATGACCATTTAGGATATTCCTGCACAAGGTGGCTCGTGCCATAGTCTATTACCATGATCATCATCATGGATAGTGGATGATCATTGTGGATCGACATATTTTTTTTTTCTTTTCTGTATCAGTATCTATTAAATCATAAGGTGTTTCAACCTATGATCATAGACAATGTAATATTTTTTGAAAACAAACCTATCTATGCTAATGAAATTACTACTTTCTCTGAGTATCTTATGCAACATGGATCGAATGTTGTTTTTATTTACTATGTTAATGTTGCAAATGTCTATTTAGAACACGATTAGCTAATGCATCGGCCAATGTGTTTAAATTTCTTGAAATATGTTGATATTTGATGTAATCAAATTGTCGTTCCAAGAGACGAACCTTCAGAAATAATCTCAATAACACCAGATTTCTAATTGCATATACCCCGTTTAAATGTAATACAATGAGTTATGAATTCAACCTATTGATCAAATGTCAAATACAAAATGAAATGGCATCAGATAATAACTCAATGACTGCACTATATTCTGCAATATTGTTCGTTTCTTGACCAAGGCATACCCCATGAATAGAAACTAACTCATCAGTGGGTGAATAGATAACCCAAGCTGCAGAAGAGATATTCCGTGTACTACGACAAACACCATCAACAATACCAATTTATGTTTGAAGGGATGTCGAAATCTGCAATATCAAGAGTAATCAAGATAAGCAGAGATAGTAGTAACAACAAAACTAATCTAGGCACACTTTTCTAATCTAAGGCACATTATTATAAAAAGTAACTATTGTACAAGAGAGATCTTCACATGAAAGTCAAGCATAATATCTCTTAAGATAAATACCATTTCTGGTCTTATCTAAAGAGACCCCATCATAATCAGTCAATTGATAGGATCCTTTTGCAAGCACACGCTTGAAAATGTAGGGACCATGCCACATCGGTTCGAATTTTCCAGCACCTAGCTTATCATTAGCTTGATCGTATACTAAGACTAGGTTACCTTTTGAAAAAATACGAGGGTTAACACTTTGATCGTAATGAGATTTCACACGTTTCTTATGAGCTTTGGTAGCTAATGCAGTGGTGTGCCGAGTCTCATCTAATTGTGCTAAGTATAAAAATATTTTTTCCTCTTCATAGGTAGCTGGTAACAACTCAATGGTTAAATGGAGTGACGGTATTTCACATTCAATGGGTAACACAACTTCTAAACCATAGACAAGTTGAAAAGGAGTGAACCCTGTAGCAATTTTTGTAGTGGTTCAGTATGCCCATAGTGCCGAAAAATCATGGTATGCCAATTCGATTTGTGAGTTCCGATAATCCGTTTAATCATGGTGGTTAAAACCTTGTTGATGGCTTTAAATTGGCCATTAGCCTGCGGGTAATATGGAGTAGAATTATGTAATATCCCAAAAGGGGGAATGCAGTAATACTTCACACAATATAAGAACTTACAGCAAGATAAACACTAAATCTAATTACAAATCAGAATATGCAGAAAGATCTGAGCCATTTAATTATATTGGAGATGATTCAGTTACAAAATTACAGGAGATAGGTAGATCTAGCCAAGAAAATGAGCTAGGATCACCCTGGAAACATGTATGAAGCAGGTACAACGTAACTGTTGAGGCTCTGCAGCAAATACTGCGTTGTCCCTTCAGCAAGACATAAACATGGAGTTGCAGGCTGAAAAGAGAAATGCATATCTACTCAAAACTGGAGCTCTGATGATGCCAAGAATCAAGATCCGGCCAATGTGATGGATTCCCAAGATAACCCAGAAAGGGTTTTCCAGATCTGCAACTTTGGAAAAATCACCTCCCCAGGTTTTGATCCTTGATCTGTTGGGGAATACAGATCTGAAGCTAGATCTGAAGAAAATATGGCTGAAATGTATGCTCAAATCAGATCTATGCTTGAAGGGCTGATCCCTTCATCAGATATATGAGCTAGGAGCTCTAGATCTAGCTCTCAATCCTCCAAAAGATGATTACAGCTACTGCAACACAACTGCCTCTGAAAAATGTGCTGTGAGGGAAAGAGAGGCCTTCTGCCTACTGAAATATGCTGCAATAAACTCCAGGTTGATGGTAAGACTGATGGAAATGTGGAGGAATGATCCTCCACTGGATTTCTAGCTGAAGTACTAGCAACTTCCTTCCTCCTTTCAGATCTGCAATATGGACAACGTTATTCTTTAGAAGAATGCTGCTGCTAGGAGGTCAATAAATTTTGGCCTGATGCCATATCTGCAATGTGGCTCTAGGAGTGCTGATCGATAAGCCCAAGTGATGGGAATAATCCCTCACCTTGTTCTCCAGCTGAAGTACTGAAGACAACTTCCACCTTCCAAATTGATCTTTAGAAAACTGCAGTTTTCTGAATATGAATGTTCCGCAGAAAGTAGAAAAAGGAAATGGCACTTAAAGCCTGATGTATAATGAAGTACAAATCTCTTCCTTGGAGATCACTCAAAGAAAGAGGGGGGATTCCCACCTGGTAACAACCTGTGCTAATGTTGGCTTAAGGGGTCCTGACCCAGGTTCGTTGTGCAAGGTTTTCCAACAAACCCCTATACTGGCCCTTTCGGTAATGACCTACTTGCGCAAATCATAGTATCACCCGAAGTAGTATGGGTGGGTGTTGGAACCAGGTTTCCGCACCCTGAGAAAGGAAGGGTAAAGCAAGCAGGCTGTGTTTATTCAAGTTATCGAGTCTCTGTGCAGGGTTAGATATGTATCCAATCGCATCCACGTGCACTAGATCTATTATTATATACTTCTTATAACATCAACACAACAATACATAACCCGAACATATTCAGATCTAGATCTAATTCAATACACAGAATTTTGCAGCATAATAGAACCAAAACAGAATAGATCCAATCATTCAAGATACAGACCTTCGTAGTGCAAAGACAGAAGATGCATAACACAATAATTATCAGCAATCCATACAATAGTACTCACAGATTTAGATCTAATAATCCAACATATTCATTCATTCATCACCCTTACAATTCCATTCCCAACCTACGCACACAGCAGCAGGGTCCACACACAGCTGGACTAGGATCTCTACGCACACAACCAGCAGGAGTCAGTTCCCCAAAAACCCCAATAGATCGCTTACACAACATATCGTATCAATATCTCATCAAATCCTTGCCTCTTACAATCCGAAATGCTTATCTATTTATAACAATCTATCTTTAATGATCCTATGGTCCACAACCCATGGTTTTTGGACCCCTAGTTTACCCTTTAACCCCATTACAATGCTTTTGGGGCTTTGACCCACCCCAAAACCCCAGTTCTATACTAAATATAACCAAAATAACCAAAATGGACTAGTTTCACAGCTTGTTTAGGAGACCCCGTTCCAACAGCTAAACAACACCTGCAATCTCTGCTAAACAGCCCAAGAATGCAGTGGAATGTCACTTGAAAATTCCAGATCTAAAAGATCATACATCAAAATAATCCAAGATGCATTTCTCCTTTGCCTTCATCTCCTTTATAATGATTGAGCCCCCTCAAGACTTGGCCCTAATCTCAACTGTGCTGTCTTAGGTGGATAAGATCCTCCAAGTGGGACTGCGCTGTTTGACCAAATCAACCAAACATTCTAGGTGCAATGTACACCCCTTCCATCATGTGTGCTTCATTTGCACATGCTCCTTCATCACTTGATCATGAATGCTCAATGATCCTTTGTTTGACATCTTCAAGATCTTAGTTGACTAAATCAACCCTCCATGATCTTCCTCATTAAATGAGATAGGATCTCCAATCTCATTCACATTAGTAGTTGCTCAACTACCTCTTTTGCAGATCTAGGCTAAATTAATCCATATTCACACACATAAAATGGATATTTATTCTTATTGAGGATTGTGGGTCCCTCCACCCTTTTATTTACTTAATTCATGAAGAAAATCAAGGACTCTAATATTCCAAATGTAATGTGCAAATTTGGGAATATTACAGTCCCCCCCGGAAAAATGTTGCTTGTCCTCTAGAAACTCCATAAATAGATGCAAGGCCATTTATTCTCCTCCATATGGCATCCACATAAGGAAGGCTTCCTCCATTTGTTGCAATAGGTTATGTATGTTTGGTCCCAAAGTTGTTTTTAAAAAACATAAGGAATGACCTCCAACTGTTTGGTTAGATGCCTTCCTTCCATCATGAAGTACCAAGTGACAACCATATGATGTCCAAAATTATCAAAAATACACGAGAGACATAAAATTAAGTTTCTCTTTCCACAAAGGAAAAGCTTCATCATATAATACATTCCTTCATCCCATGTTTCATGAACTAGATTGAGCACTAACATGCTCCCATACTTAGCCTTGTTAGATCCAAACTCCATCATTTCAAAGTTATGAAAAAGAAGAAGGGAAGAAGCAATATGGGTAGACAAAGATGTCAAACCATATTCTCCTAACAATAACCACTGGAGTAAGGCCCTTTTCTGCCATCCTCCATCTCCTCCATGTAAGATGGGCAAGCCAAACTCCCCCATAAGCAACCAAAGCAACAAGAGATCTTGTTGCTCTCTCTCCTCATGTGCATCATGAAGCAAAAGCATACTAATGGACATATGAGATGTCACATCAGCCCAATACAAAGAAACATCATCAATTCACATCATGAGATCATTATGCCAAATTTTACACAATACAAAACACATAGACATAGGAGATGTCATGTGGTGGCCAAACTCTCTCAAGTGAAACAAAATGAACATGCCTTATTTTGCTGCATACTATCATTGATACATAAGGAATGAATCAGAAAATCATGAACTATTGGGTGGTATCCATACTCACCCGAGAGCAACCAACGCAGCCATGCCTCCTCCCTCATCTCATATGTGTTTTTCAAGGCATGGATCAGAAAAATAGGTGCCTTTAGAGAGTGACAGGAATCTCCCAGTGGCAACTAGCGTAACCAAGCTTGCTGGCTCATACAAATGTGCAAGTGGTCATGCAACCCCTTGCTTATCATCCTTACCCATTCACTGCCATGTGGATGATGAATGAGGTACTGCATAATCATGGCATCCTCCCTTTGTAGAATTCCATCTTTCCCAAACTTTTGAAGAACTTTGCATTTCATGAAATGTTGAAATGCATCTCTAATGGGATCTCTTAATGAGATTCTCTCTCCATCAAAGGCCCTCCAAAGCCAAAGTAGTTTTGGATTTGTTGCAAGTATAAGTTTCTCTTTGAGATGTGAGAGGCTCATTGAGAAAGGGTCATCTAGAGGGGAGAAAATGTTTCTCATTTCAAGATGTCTACCATTTGTCATCTTTGCTTCCCTTGCTTCATGAGTGAAGCTACCTCCAAAATGCTCTAATAATGATGAAGCCCTTTCTGTGTCACAACTACTCAGTTACATTGCTGTAGATCTGTAGGGTGATACATGCACTGTCTCAAAGCAAGTTACAACACTGATCTCATAATCAGTTTTTGTACATAGGATAATGCTAATCCCATTTTCTAAAACTCTACATCTCAACTCAAGGGGTTGAATGTAGCTCAACAATGATGTATAGGGATAATTTTTAGTCTCCTCCTTGATTATATCAAGGGTCCTCTGCGCTGTGATATGTTTCTGCTTCAAATCAGCATCTTGTTCTAATCCTTGGTTATGCATTGATCTAGAAACCATATGTGCTGAAATTTTATGCATACCTTGGATCGAATGATATGTGGGAACCTCTTGACAGAACACAAGAGTTCCTCAAACTGGGACAACAATGTCTTCAACTGTTGGTAAGAGTGTTGGTCTCTTTTCTTCAAGTGTACTAGCGCTGGTAACTTCCTCCTCCTCATGCATCTCCTGATCCATGCATGGGACTCCATATGTCAAGAGCTCAAGACTACCTTGCAAATATGCAAGTGCCTCTTCTCTAGATACAAGTACTCTTGCAGCAGGTGGTGAAAGTAGTGACCTCTCCACATCAAACCTCTTCCTCAACTTGTGAAAGAAATCTGAATACTTGGTCACCTTTGCATGCTCTAGGTGCCCAAACCACCAATCTTCTGCTTCATCCAAGAGATGAAGTGTTGCAATTTGTACAGACTCTTCTTCAGCCACAAGATGTAGCTTGAAAAATGAATCTAACTCCCTCCTCCAAGCCTTGACATTTCTTGAGGAAGATCCATCAAATGTAGGAAAATAGAATCTATTATGCCTCTTTCTTCTATTACTGCTATAGGATCCTCTTTCTTCTCTAATCTGGAAGAATTTTTGGAGATTTAGCTTCTCCTTGAAAGCTCTAGACTGTGCTTTGTACTCTTCAAGATATATACTGAGAGTCTCATGAGTCTCAGGTTCATTCCTTTCTTCACTTCTATACCTCTCACCTTCTTCAAAGAAAGTGGGCATAGTGGATCTATGAGGAGATCTAGGATTCTTCGGTCTTCTTTGCTGCTGATAGGAAGTGCTTTCCTCATCAAATTTGCTTCTTGGATCTTCTTTCTGTTCTTCCTCCTTCATTTGATAGACCTATTTGGAGAGATCTTGCATGGATCTAAAGAAAGGAGTGACAGATTTTTCATTCTCCATGATAGATCTCATCTATCTGTTCTTATTTCAATGTAAAAAGATGAAGTGTCCACAAGCTCAGCCAAAGATCATGCTTTGATACCACTGTAATATCCCAAAAGGGGGAATGCAGTAATACTTCACACAATATAAGAACTTATAGCAAGATAAACAATAAATATAAGTACAAATCAGAATATGCAGAAAGAGCTAAGCCATTTTATTATATTGGAGATGATTCAGTTACACAAGTACAAGAGATAGGTAGATCTAGCCAAGAAAGTGAGCTAGGATCACCACTGGCTTAATAATAATATGACGATCCTGGCTGCATTAAATGTGTAGGGAACTCTGCTGGTAATCTTTGCGCTATCTCTTCGACCGTTATAAACATGGAGTTGCAGGCTGAAAAGAGAAATGCATATCTACTCAAAACTGGAGCTCTGATGATGCCAAGAATCAAGATCCGGCCAATGTGATGGATTCCCAAGATAACCCAGAAAGGGTTTTCCAGATCTGCAACTTTGGAAAAATCACCTCCCCAGGTTTTGATCCTTGATCTGTTGGGGAATACAGATCTGAAGCTAGATCTGAAGAAAATATGGCTGAAATGTATGCTCAAATCAGATCTATGCTTGAAGGGCTGATCCCTTCATCAGATATATGAGCTAGGAGCTCTAGATCTAGCTCTCAATCCTCCAAAAGATGATTACAGCTACTGCAACACAACTGCCTCTGAAAAATGTGCTGTGAGGGAAAGAGAGGCCTTCTGCCTACTGAAATATGCTGCAATAAACTCCAGGTTGATGGTAAGACTGATGGAAATGTGGAGGAATGATCCTCCACTGGATTTCTAGCTGAAGTACTAGCAACTTCCTTCCTCCTTTCAGATCTGCAATATGGACAACGTTATTCTTTAGAAGAATGCTGCTGCTAGGAGGTCAATAAATTTTGGCCTGATGCCATATCTGCAATGTGGCTCTAGGAGTGCTGATCGATAAGCCCAAGTGATGGGAATAATCCCTCACCTTGTTCTCCAGCTGAAGTACTGAAGACAACTTCCACCTTCCAAATTGATCTTTAGAAAACTGCAGTTTTCTGAATATGAATGTTCCGCAGAAAGTAGAAAAAGGAAATGGCACTTAAAGCCTGATGTATAATGAAGTACAAATCTCTTCCTTGGAGATCACTCAAAGGAGTTTTATAGGGCTCGGGAACACTGATAAACCTTTTTGCAATCTGCGTAAGCAACCACGAATGCAGTGGAATGTCACTTGACAATTCCAGATCTAAAATATCATACATAAAAATAATCCAAGATGCATTTCTCCTTTGCCTTCATCTCCTTTATAATGATTGAGCCCCCTCAAGCCTTGGCCCTAATCTCAAATGTGTTGTCTTATGTGGATAAGATCCTCCAAGTGGGACTGCGTTGTTTGACCAAATCAACCAAATAGTCTAAGTGCAATGTACACCCCTTCCATCATGTGTGCTTCATTTGCACATGCTCCTTCATCACTTGATCATGAATGCTCAATGATCCTTTGTTTGACATCTTCAAGATCTTAGTTGACTAAATCAACCCTCCATGATCTTCCTCATTAAATGAGACAAGATCTTCAATCTCATTCACATTAGTAGTTGCTCAACTACCTATTTTGCAATATAGGCTAAATTAATCCACATTCACACACATAAAGTGGATATTTATTATTATTGAGGATTGTGGGTCCCTCCACCCTTTTATTTACTTAATTCTTGAGGAAAATCAAGGACTCTAATATTCCAAATGTAATGTGAAAATTTGGGAATATTACAAATTATCATGGCGTTGGCCAAGTTGATCGGAAATTTTGGTCATCATAATATTTCAAAAATGACTCCCATGGTCTGTGATAATAGCTTGAGGCACACCAAAACGAGCCATTACATGATTGAATATGGAAGTAGCTGCAGTTTTTCCATCTGCCATGAATGTAGGCATCGCCTCGACCCATTTGGTAAAGTGATCTACAATGAGAATAATATACCCATGCCCCCCTGCCGAGTGAGGTTTACATGTAATGAAATCAATGCCCCATTTCAAAAAAGGACCGACAACAATGATTGGGTGAAGAGGAGCTGGAGGTGCACACATCTTTCTTTCAAAAATTTGGTAGTTGTGGCATTTTCGAACCACAATAATACAATCTTCGAATAGTGATGGCCAAAAATAACCAACGTGAAATATATTTTGGGTTGTGGCGAACCCAAAAATATGACCACCACACGCTCCAAAGTGGAAATCATTCAAAACCTTTTTAGCCTCTTCGTGAGTTATATAATGTCGAAAAACTGAATTCACACCACGACGGTAAAGAGTGTCTCCAACAATATTATATTGCTGATATTGATATCGGATTCTCTGTCAATATGAACGTGAAATATTTGGGCGAAAGGTTTGGGTTTGAATATATAATGATATCCCCATACCATGGATCTAATGTACTGATAAGAAACAGAGATTCATCTGCGATGGGATTCTCTACCACAGTTTCTGTCTCAGTATTGGGAAAGTCACACATAAGCTCTGTAAACACCAGTGATTTCTTTGATTTAGATTTCTTGAATTCAAAATCAAACTCTTGTAGGATAACAATCCATTTCGATTATTTTCCCTTGAGTAATTGTTTTGTGAAAATATACATCATTGGGTTCCAATTAGATATCACAATTGTTTTACGTAACAATATGTAGTGACGAAATCGTTGGACAACTTGAACTGCTGCCAAGGCCAATTTCTCCACATGCAAATATTTGATTTCCATCGGGTTGAGATTCCAACTTAGATAATAGATCGCATGCTCATTGTGAGATTCATCTTTTTGAACCAAAACCATTCCAATGGTGGAAACAGAGGCAACTAAGTATAAAAAATAGTCCTGGTGGTAATTGGGTGGTAATTGGGTGGATGCAATAATGATGCATGGGTCAACGCGTGTTTTAGTGCATTAAAATATTTATTAGCAATCTCATCCCAAATAAAAGGAAAATTTTGTTTCAACAACCGAGTAAAAACTTTTGTTAACTCAACATAGTTTGGGATAAATCTACGTAAAAACATTTCTTTCCCTTGAAAACTTTGGATTTGGCGAAGTGTGGAAAAAGGAGGTAAGTTGATGATGGCCTCAACCTTCGAGGGGTCGACACGAATGCCATCTTTCGAAATGATGAATCCTATTATTCGTCCTGATTGTACACAAAAAACACATTTGTGTGAGTTCAAACAAATCTTGTAATATTGCCTACATCTCATGAAAATAGCTCATAAGTGTGAATGATGATCATCTCTTTGTAAAGAGTGAGCAGGTAAATCATCCAGATAAGGCTATACAATATGTTTGATATCATGAAAGGCATAAGACATAGCCCTTTGAAAAGTTGTACCAGCATTTTTTTAATCTGAAAGGTAATTTGAAATAAGGTCAGTGGAGTCGCCATTTTGTTATATAGATTAATCCCTCTTGTGAACAAGAGTGATCTCCCTAGTATTCAATGAATATCTAGAAACAAACATCCATTTGGAAATGTTTTTCTCTAGATTAAATGCATTTCAGAATTATTATAAGAAATTAGAGAGGACATGCCCCTACCTTGGAATCCAATGTTCGATGCAGTATTTTATCCAGTCGTTCCAAAGAGGCTTCTCCAATAAGTAGAACCTGCAATCAAAGACAAGACAAAAGAATCAAAGCATATGCAACATATAATAATCAAGAAAATTTAACCTAACTTAGTGATCAAGGAGTCTAAGTATTGATGTTATTTCAACAAGCATAAGAACAATTCAATGAGAAAAAGAGATCCATATGTATTATCTTGAATAAAAAGAGTAATCTTACAACCTGATGCCTTGATGTCGTACAGATTTCTCCCGGAGTCCTGAACCATCATTCCTCCTTCAGTTTGATAAGCCTTCCTCTCTAAATACCAACATGGATATATGGACATAAGGGTGTGATCATTCTCATGCCAACAAGAACTAGTGTAGAAAGTATGCACCCTTTGGAATTTCTTCAGCAACTCATTTACAATCTTTAAGCTACCCTTGAGACTGAAACTTGAGCTCAATTTATAGGGAAATGGAGGTATTTTTAGTTCCATGAAGAGGGGGATGGATTCCTCTCATGAAGGGATTTGAGATCCATGGACCAAGGGATAATCTCCATGAGTGGAGGGATAAAGCTGAACTAATCGCGCCTCTAGAAGCTTCTAGTTGGGAGAATATTCGACTAGCTAGGCTTCTAGAATTTACTTTTTCTTTTATTTGACTTTTTACGGGGGTCCATAGGTTTTAGTAGTAGAACGTGTGGTGGTTTCCACAGTTTATAGATCAAGTATCCATGAACTCGCGAGAAAAGGCTAGAAAAAGTGCAGAGGTATACTTTTAAGGGTTTTAAAGAGATTTTCTCTAATTCCAAGACTTGGTTTAGGAACATTAGGGGTTTTGACTTCTAAGGGAGTACAATATAGGTAGTGATAGACCTATATGGACAATCAAATGTCATGGTGACAAAATAACGTGTAACGGAATGACTTCCAAATCATATTATTCAAATGTCTTCAAGAAATCCAGGACAACATTTCTATAAGCTCTCAGTCTAGGGTGTCTGGCTGCGTATAGTCCTTTAACCTGTTTAATGACTAGCTCAGAATCACCATGTACATAGATCCTTTTTGCTCCTATTTTTTTCAACATTTGTAATCCCAAAAGCAAAGATTCATATTTATAAATGTTGTTTGTGCGCTGAAAATTTAATTTGTACGAATGACCCTATGCACTATTATCTCCCGTGTTATACACCCAGATTCCTGCCCCAGAGCCTGCTTGGCCACATGATCCATCAAAACTCATGTTCCAAAGAGGTTCATGGGCATGGTCTGGTTGTTTTGTTTGGTTTTGACTGTCAATGTTTTCTGTGGGATCATTTTCTACTTGGGAAATCTGTGAATCAATGATTCCATCCTTATACAAAATGAGAGAATCCAAGTCAGTGTGAACAAAGTACATAGGGTATTAGTGAGGCTTTCCTTGGCTACGTACCATGTACTTCATCAGTGTTTCTCTATAAAATTTCCTCGATTGAAAAAGCAACAGGATGGTTGCATAAGCTAGGTCTAGTTGCAGAGTTCCTTGCAATTCCCCCCCCCCCATGAGCGAGATAAAAGCATTCCGTATTTTGGGGGAATGTCTGCAATATCCATCACTAAATTGTTTGTAGGTATTTGAGCTAGAGTGACAAATAGGTCCTTGATCAGGCCTAGGCACTTAACTTTTCTAGAATCAAAAGAGTATAAATCCCTGTGGGGTCTAGTGATTTCTAGGCCAAGCTTCTCCATGATAGCTTGGGGCATAAGGTTGTGTGAGGCACCAGAATCCAGCATGGCATTATGAAGTATTTTATCATGAATATTTAAACTGACATAAAAAGGGGGAACCCCTCCTTCTGGTGGTCTACCATCAACCTCTGGCCCAAAGAAGAGTTGAGGCTGGTCATCACTCAAATTGACAGTGTCTGTGATCTCCCCTATATTTAACACTTTCAGGACCCGAGATTTGTAGAATTTTTTTTTGATCAATTCAGTGATAGGGACATAAATCTTTACCTTCACAAGTTCGCTCTCAATACTGAAGGGAGTTTGATTTCTCAGTGGGTTTGACATATCAATCCTTTCAGCCTCTATTCTTTGGGTAACTTCAGTATGTTTTCTTGTACTGGGGATGTCCTTCTAAGGGTTTTTGGTAGGAACGTCTACTGATTTCTTGAAATTGTTCTCTATGTTTTTCTTTTCTGAATTATTTAAATTTTTCTTAGTGTTTTGAGTTGTTTTCTTTGCTTCGGGTTCATATACTTTCTTGGTAGAGTTTTCTGAATTCCATTTATTTGAATTGTCCAAGTTATTTTTTCTCCTTAAGTTGTACTGTCTATGGACTTCCATAATGGCATCCTCAAAACCCAGTTTGTAGTCATCAGATTCTTCGGGCCCGAGGTCATCTTGGGCTAGTGAAAACAAGTCCTGCTCTTCTTCAGTGAGAAAGACAAGATCCTCTTCATTGATTCCCATTATATTTATATGATTTTTCTCCTCATAATCCACTATCCCTTCATTATCATCAGCATAATTTTCTTGAAAGGGAGGCCTGATGTGTTGATCAGGGCCCCTTTGCTCTCTCTTCCTAATTTTTAGAGTGTTTCTTCTTGAATTTTATTTCCTATTTTGGGGTGCTGGTTGATTGTCTCTGGGTATTTCTCTTTCATTCAAACTCATCCTTTCCATAGTTCTCACCAAATTGTCAATCTTGGCATCAGATGTAGAGGCTACATGTTCTTCTCTTATTGTGACTCTCCTCTCGGTCCTCATCCTATCCCTTTTAGCTGACAAGTTAGCCTCTACACTCACATCATTATTCTGCATTTCCTCTAAGGTTGATGAGTCTCTTTCCCTAAGATGATAGGCCATGTATAGGTCAAATCCATATGTGAATTTAAGCAACACTATCCGTTGGGGTGGTCTCATATTAGGAAGGAGTGCGTTATATAAGTTGTTAAATCTAACACAATAGTCTCACACACTCTCTTCGGGGGATCTTTTTCTAGTTTCATACTCTGATAGAATCTGCAGTGGGTTTTTCTTGACTTCCCATCGGTTTATAAATGCTTGGTGGAAAATAGGGAGATCATGAATACTATTAGGAGTTAGATCCTTAAACCATTTCCTGACTTCACCCCCTAAACTCTAGGAAAACATTCTCAATGCAACACTGTCATCATCGATTTCTTACAGGTTGAAACAATATTTCATTTTGTCAATATTCTGTTGGGTTGTCCTAAGACCAGTGTTGTCAAACTGGAGAATCTTGGACTGATAGTCTTGGGGCATAGGGGGTAAAGGGACCGGTAGCACCAATTTGGCATATATGGTTGCCATGATTGGTGGAGGTGGTGGAGGAAGACGAATGGTGGACGAAGTAGGATGGGTAGAGGTCTGAAAAATGGATGGATAAAAAACTGTGAGATCAGTCCAATTATGAGATTTGGTTCTGAGTATACCTAGTTCGAACTGAAAATAAAATTGAATGTATTGCAGAGTGACAAGGCTATTAGGTAAGGAGCTAGATCTATGAAGAATCCTCTTGATGGTTGGACTTTCCGTTCTGGGAAGCTTCCTCAATATTTTCTCAGGATAATCTACAATAGGAGGAGGATTTGGATTTGGATGGGATTTGGTGGATATTACTTTGGGAGCCATAAATTAGCTCAAAATCACAGAAAAAATGATTATTGAATATTTGAAGAAACCAATATTTAAAAGAAAGTTTTATCATTCAGTGATTTTTAGCCGGGGTTTGCTGAATTCAGATGAAAATTGAAAACTCAGTATACTCGCCAATATGTTATCACTCTATAATTTATAATATTGGAAAGACTAAATTATAAAGAAAAACATCAAAACCACTTGAATCCCAGGATCTAGCCCTCCTAGACTCAAAGAGGGATCACTCTATAAGGTTTAGATTCGTTTGAGTTTACTGATATTAGGCTAGTTAAATTGAGTGCAGGAGTTGTTTTTTTTTATTGTTCGTGGTTGGATTTAAGGGGGTTTCTCTAAAAATTTTCCATTGGGCTATGGAGTCAAAATAGGCTTGGTGTACACATCAAATTTCAGAGCAAATGCAAGGAAACCTAGCTGGGAATATTGGTGTTTATAGCTGAGTGGAATTATGGGATGGAGAAAGGTGATTTCAATAATGAATTAAGAGAAACTAAAAATTCTTAAACCATACATCAGAAGAAAACATTGAAATTGTAAAGAAAGTCGGAATTAAGGTACTCTGAAACAACAAATCTTAATCTAACCTTCTTGCTTTAGAAATATAATTATGAATGAAACACATGAAAATATTACAGTGGGAAAAAATTAAACATGAATAAAGAAAAACATCACCACGACAACACAACACATGAATCTTGTAGAATGATCTCTTTATTGATGTTCCAGCTTGAAAGTACAAATACTTGCAATGGAAAGTGCTTACAAAAATAGGGTCCAACCCTTGTTATAGAATGAAAACTTATATTTAAACTAGTTGCACCAACTTGCCGTTATCGAAAGGGCAATCAGTTCGTTTACTATAAGAGTAACTGAAAATGGGACCATGCGTCTCAGGCATGGACACGTTGTGATTGTTTTTAGATAGATGTCCAAAGTTACAGTGGAAGTGTCCCCTCATTTTACTGGCCCTCTTGGAAAGTTCCCGAAGCCCTTGTGGAGTTGTTATATAACGTTGTGGCGGTCTACTATGCTGGTGAATCTGATACATTGGATGTGTTGACAATGACGATTCACTGAGCTGCCAACTTTTTCACTGAACTGAGTTGTCATCCTTCTTGGAGCCTGCATAGATTTTCCCAAATCTCTGGAGTCGAGATCTTGGTCCTGTTCAATTTCATGTAGACTTCATCAATCTTGGTGTACATTACGAATGTTGGTTTCAGTTGAAAAATGTGCTTCACCTCATGCTGTATGAAGACATCGTTGCCGACGACTTCATAGAATGCTTTCCCGGTCATGGTGTTCTTTAGATTTGTGATCTTGGCTGTGTCCTCGGAGATCTCTGTGAGCCTCTTTACATAATCAGTCATGGGCATCAATTTATCGTTGATGAAAAACAAGGAAGGCAAACCTCTTTTGTTCAATGGCTCAATCTTGTTGAAAAACCTACTCACCCAATCTCCAAATGATGGCATATTTCTTCTAGCTGTGTGACCAGACTCTTCTTATTAAACACCCTTTTAACCTCAAGAACATAAGCTATTCTGTCAGCCACTTCCAGTTGCTCCAATTAATGGCTGCTCTTGGAATTCAGGAATTTGATGATGTTGTTGGCAGTTTGGGGTTTATCACCAAGTTCCTCATTTGTTTTCTCAATGTCAACCTTCACTACCTCAATTATATCCCTTTGTTCAAAAATTATCTGAATTGAGGGCCATATATGTTTGCAGACTCAATTATATCCATCCATATAATTTTTTTCACCCTTCCCATCATGCAGCTGATTGAGGACTCCTGAAGACACTTCTGCAAGCTCTCATTTAGCTTTTCTCTAATTTGCAACTTTGTGGAATGGGCAGAGTATTTCCTTTGAGTTTCTCCAGCAGTTCATTGAGTTGATTCCGTAGCCTTTTGATCTCTGTTGACTGTAGAGACATGTTCTCCATTGCCTTGGCTAGCTGCTCAGTACTTTCCCCCGGTGCTCCTGTGGATGTTGTGGCTGCTGGGATTACTGTGAGAGGGACCACTTGTAAGGGGATCATGGCCTTAGCTGCTTCCTTTTCTGCTCCCTTCACTGCATCCCTTACTGCTTTATATCTTTATTTGATCATTTTACCCATATCATCCTCCATTTTCTTGATATGCTCTATTTGTTCAACAATTAATTGAAGCATTTCTGCTTTCTGTGTTTCAATTGCTTCTATCTCCTTAGCCATAGGGTCTTCTATCACTGTGATATTAAGATGCCTCCTCAAAGCAGATATGTCTACATTCTTATTCCTCATAAGGGTTTGTTCCACTGCTATGTTTGATGGATTGTACCCGAGCTGTATCACTAATTCCTCCAACTATTTTATCCTTGGATATTTGGCCATGGCGGAGACCTTTTCCAACTTTAATTGTGATTGTGCGTTGGACAAAGTCACCTGTAGTTTTGAGAGGCTCATTGCTATGCTAGTTACGGTGGAGGAGATCATTTCCCTAGTCTGCTTGTGTATCTCCATCTGGTCTATTGGGTGGATTTTCTTTGCATCAAACTCAAAATATGTCTGCTTGTAGTCTGCTGCACCTTTGGGTTGAGAAATTTGTGCCTCCAAGAATTCCATCCTCATTCTTCCCTTCTCAGAGTCAAAGGCTAATAGGAGTCTACTCTAGAAGCTGCTTGTTTGTTTCCAAAATTGATTGTAGGTGTTGGTCTTGAGAACCTCATTCCTTCTCTTGATCTCCTTGAATGTGTCATAGATTTCTTCCTCCTTTTGTTCTGTAGTGGAAGTAGATGTGGGAGTTTTCACATTCTTCTGTTGGAATGGAAAGGTGGCAGAGGATGTGGAGAATATTGGATGGCCACCTGCTGAAGATGATCTTGGTGAATCCCCAATTGTGATGACAATTTTCTGGTTTTTCTCATTTCCTTGGTCAAGGCCCATGCTGATCCTAGCTCTCTTCCTGTATTTAATTTTGAACTCCTTAGTGGGGGAATCGATGTCCATGTCTGTTTGATCCTCCCTGGTCCTCTTACTTCCTATTTCCTTTTCAAATCATTTTCTTTGTCATCTTGAACCCCTGCAACCTTTCTTTACTGTGGAGTTGGTGTTTGGACTCCTGAAGTAGAGATGACCTACTCTTCAACCTCTTGGAGTGTGTCTACCACCCATTCTTCTTGGTTCATGTACTTCCCTATCTCCATTATGAGGGTATGGATGTAGGGTGTGGACTTGTTTTCCACCCTCTTCTTGGAGATGATCCCCATTAGATCATAGTACCAGATGAAACTATGTGTAAATTTCATCTCTTTTAGTATTTTATCTTCCTCTCCCCCTGCTGCCCTGCTGTTGCAGATGAATGGGCCGATTTGGGATTTGATCCTGAATTGTGACTTCTTCTTGGCCGAAACAAAATGCACCTCATCAGCATCTATAATTTGTCTGATATACTCAAGGGAAAATATCCTCATGCAAAGGTATTTGGGTAGTTTATAAGGGGCCAATTCAGCACCATAAACCCTGATTTCCGTGTAGTTTTGGTAGAGATACTAGTCTGCTGTCCTGATTTTCTTTGTTAACTGCATCACTTTCTTGATTTCCTCACTAACCTTGGGCTCTGTGGTGCTGCTGAGTGCATTGATTGCTGGATGAAAAAATAGGTCTGCACAACTCTTGTATGAATAGTATTCCTTTTCCTTTCTCAATAGAGTTGTCCAAAAAATAATAGATTGGTATTGAGGGTCTTCACCTTTCTTTATCATGTCTAATTTGAACTTGTTGGATTGAAAACAGGTAAGCATGTACACCAACACAGAGGTGTATTTGAATACCCCTTCTATTATAAATTTTAAGAACTGATTGTGGATTGCATCAGAAGGAACTAAGCATAATTGATTATAACAATGGGCTTGGCATCTGTAGAGAGGATAGAAAAGAAACCAATTATGGCTCCATATATCCACTGATAATTATGATAACCTAACAAATAAGATAGGGTAGGGATAATGTGCTGGGGCCTTTCTAGGAAGGTGGATGATGGATATGGGGGATTTTTTGTAGGCATTGGTGCATTGGGGGTCATGAAAAGCTCCAAGGTTTTGGCTCTGCTGGAAAAAATAATCCTTGGTATAGTATTGTAAGGGCCTCATATGAAAAAGGAACAATGTTCTCAACAATGGGGGCCTGTAAAATCTCTTGAATGGATGGGGCATTTACATAAAACAAAATCTCTCATGTAGGGTTCACTATGGCTCTTTGATTAATTTCATTGCAAGACCGAAATTTCCTAATTAGCTCAAGGCAGCTATGGGTTCTAGGGAAGATGTAATGTGGAAGCTTGGTATTCCACATGCCGATACCATGTACTTCATCAAGGAGCTTATCCTCGAGCCAGTAGTAGAAATCGAACATGTCAAGGTCTGACTCTATCTCATGGATCTTGTAATCACTGTAAGCCAGGGGAATATGGTCCAAGTATACCTAGGGGTAGACCATGGGATTGAATGGGAATGATTTTATTTTTCACTCTTTGTTTCACTTGCAATGGAGAATGGGCTACAAGAGAAGGGGAATAGAGAAGGGAGAAACAATATGAATTGATACTAAGGAAGGGGTAAGACCGAAGGGTATCTAGATCGAAAATGAATTAGCTGAAACGAGAGCTGTAACCAGGCTCATAGAATACTGATTGTTCCTTATTTGATGTGAAATTTACCCTTCGGCCAAGGCTGGTCGTGATCTCCTCTGTAGTTTTTTGTAAATATCACAACATGTAGCAATTCAATAGCAAAAACAATGTAAAATTTGATGCCAAAGTGAGTCCGGGTTTTAACATGTGGCTGGAGGGTAACCGTTGAGTTGGTGCAGGTCCGTTGGATAAAGACCCGACCATTCATGGTGCAACGTTGATATTGGTGGGAGGGGATGTGACGGGGCGTAGTGGACAGGTGATGGAGGATGTGGCGTGGTGGCATTGGCAATGGTCACAGGGCGACAACGGTTTGGACGATTACGGAGAAAACTTTCAGAGGGGGTCTTAGGTGGTAAGTGGTGATAGAGAGGGGGGTGCGAAATTGCGGGAGTGTGACACGTGGAGGAGGAGGTGGTAATGGATACCACCCATTTCAGACCCCCCTCTTTCTTAACTTCTAATGGCAGAAGGGGGGTCGAAATGAATTGAGGGTCGTCAATGGCGAGGTGAGGAGCGAAGATGGAGGGTAAGGTGAGAGGTGTTTAATGTTGATGTGACTGGGTGATGGGACTATGGGCCCGGGTTAAGGGATGAGTGTGGCTAATGAAAATCGCACATCGGAGGATTTAGTTATGAGCAGTAGGGGTAAAACTTAAAACTTGTGAAGTGTAGGGAGAGGGGGGTGACATGGCAAGGAGGGGCCCACAGACATCACAAATCACAAATTGGAGGATTTAGTTATGAGAAATAGAGGTAAACCTTAAATTTTGCGAAGTGCAAAGTGCAGGGAGAGGGAGATGACGTGGTGGGGAGGGCCCCATGACTATCACAAATTTCACATCGGCAGATTTAGTTGTGAGCGACAGAGGAAAATTTTTAAAGTTGTGAACTGCGAAGTGCGGGGAGGGGAAGTGACGTGGCAGGGAAGGTGGGACTGCCCGCAGCCTGCAGATCACAGAATTTTCCATATTCATTAACGCTATCCTTTTTCACTTGTGAAGTGAGGGAAGGGGGAAGTGATGTGGCAGGGAAGGTGGGACCGCCCACAGCCCGCAGATCACAGGTTTTACCATATTCGTTAGTGCTATCCTTTTGCACTTGCAAAGTGTGAAGTGCGGGGAGGGGGAAGTGACATGGTAAGGAGGTGGGACCCACTGGCTATCACAAATCACGTGATTTAGTGGTGATCGAAGGGTTTTATGAAATGAATGAACCACAAGGAATTTTTGGGATTTGGTCAGTGTGAATTGCGATTTGGTGCTTGGTGGGACTTGCACAGGCCTTAAAATATATTTCGCCTCAAAGGATTTTGAAGTCCCCATTTCACCTTTTCCTTTCGTTTCTTCCTCATTTTCATAACTACCTACTTGAACTACTCATCTAACATTTTTTTCTTCCTTTGTAGGGTGCACTTAGACTTGCAGACCCTGAATATTTTCTTTTAAAATTATAACCTAACCCCTATCCCTTATTTATCTTATTGGTTTAGATTACGCTGTTGAACCAATCTCATTTTCTACCTATTTACTGATAAGCCAAGATTAAACAGTTTGGAAAATCGTTATTTTCTAACCTATAAATTGTATGACTGGATAGACCTATCTAAAGAGTAGTGGCATTTGAACTTGCAACACTTTCAACTTTATTTCTTTTTTGGGGTTCTTCTTTCTTTTTTCCTTTTTTTTCTTTTCATTCTTTTCTCTTTTCTTTTTCTCTATTTTTTATACCCTCTTTTATTTATCTTTTCATTTCTCCTTTTTATTTGAAGTCAATCTAATTTTGAAAAGCCTTTCAATAATGAAAACCTTGCACGTAATATGAATTATCCAGTCACCTTGAGATCCTATAATTTATAGGGTACTAACATGGCCAACATCAATAACCTCCTTCCCTTTACCTTTGACTGCCTCTAGGTCTGGCTTGGGCTTGCTTTGTAGGAGCTTCTTCACTTTCAATTGAAAATTTTCTTGCTACAAAAAATTGATTTGAGAACTAGCAATGGAAAGAATCTACTTAAATTCTTCTATTTCCTCATCTTCTTTCTGATGATATCTTCAGATGATCTGACCTCAAACTGCTCTGCTACCTCCACTTCCAATGGCACTGATTCAGTATGCTAATGCATACGAGGCTTTTCCTCCATTTCACTTTGTTCAAAAATGGTGTCAAGTGTCAGAACACTTTTGGTAGACTTGGGCACAAATATATGTCTTTTCCCTTTCTCATAGGTATGAGTAAACTCAAAAACACTAGGAGCATCTCAAAGCTGAGTTGGCATGCTAGAAGAGCCAACCTCCAGTGGCTGGGCTGATGATGTACTAGGCAATATAGAAGGGCTAATGGTAAGTGTCATTGATAATCTCTCCAAGAAATTTTCCCAAGTCAATTTGATGGAGGAAAGGTGATGCAATACAATGAGCTTGATTAGACCATGATGAAAAATACTAGTGTGATGGTCTTGTTTTCTACTCTGAACCTTCTTAGTCATCTTATTCAAACTCCTATACAAATAATATGGAAAATCAAGTGTTTTGACAGAGGTGAAATGCATCAATGACCTGATATGATACGTATACAACCTAGAAAATATTCCTTCACATGTGAAGTACTTCATTATGAACATCATCAAAGGAGCATACTTTTTTATGAGGTGTCTGAAAGGAAAAAGGTAATCTGACACCTCTCTAGCATGAGGCTTGAGAATCTGTTTGTAGTTTTCCATGCCTTTTAACCACTGCTCTCCATGACAAGGGATACCTGTTGCTGAAGAAATTAGGTCTGTTGATAGGATTATCTTCATACCTATAATAGTGACCTTTCCCATGTTGAATCTTGTAGAAAATAGGGCAGTCAATTGAAAATGATACCCATCTTCCAAGAGCCTTTCACAAAATCTCAAGCACTAAGTCCTCTCAAAGCATCTTTTGGCCAATGGCGAGGTATTGAGCTCATGCATTGTGAAGGGTTCTATCTTGAGGTGGTGCCCTCCCTTGAAGTTCTTCTTCTCACTTTCCATTTTTTTTGTCACTGAAATGATTAAAACCATATATTTTTTATGAGATGGGTAAATGTATGGAAATATGGAAAAATAGAGTGTAGGAAAGTGTGAATTTAGAGGATGAGATGAAGTATCATGGAGCTAAGAAAAATTCTAGAAAAAATTAAGTGGATTGGGTTTTATGTTAGCTCCAAGTTGTGGGTGGAATGAGGGAGAATGAGTGTGAGGAAGGTGGAAAAATGATGAAAACACAGGGAGTTTCCAATTTCACACTGTGAAAATAGCTAGTGTAGAGGTGAGGTAAGTTTAGAAGGTGAAATGAGGGTCATGGAGCTGAGAAAAAATTCTAGAAAAAATTCAGTGAATAGGGTAGCATGTTATATCCATACTGTAAGTGGAATGATGAGAAATGGATGTGTGGATGGTGGCGAAATCTAATAAACACAGGAAATTTCCAAGTTTTTCATTGTGAAAATAACTAGAAACTAGGGTTTGGGTGAAATGACATGTTAAGGGTGGCATGGATGATGGGAAATGTGGGGATAAGGTATATGAGAGGTGTGAGTTAGGGTTAGATAATAGGGTTAAGATTTAGGTAGGTGGGGTAGGTTAGGGTTTGTCACATGATAATTTTTTATACCATGGATAAGTGGTAATGCAAAGAAAAACAAAATGAGCATGAAAATGTGTTAAATACTCAAAATTTGACCACAAGAGAACATAAGAGTGATGAATTACCTTTTATGAAGGCTTCACAAGGTAATGGAGACAAGTTTCAAGCTTCTTTGGAACTTTTCCAAGCCCAACACCCAAATCTGCTTCTCCTCTAGAAGCGTAACAAGTATCTACAAAAGCATAACACTAGAGGCAAAAGCGTAACAAGGGAGGCACAAAAGAGTAACAAGGGGCTGTGTAGTGCCTGCAAAACATACCAAAAGGGTAAAAAGGGTTTCATATCATTCCTCAAAAGTGTAGCACACTTACCTAGAAGCATAACAAAAGCACCCAGAAGCGTAAAAAGAGAGGAAAAAGCGTAACAGAAGCTGCTAGAAGGGTGGCAAATGAGTTTTAAAGTGATTTTATGCTTTGGCTTTGGAGTTTGACCAACTATCGAGTGCAAGTGAGGTAGAGAGGTGCTCTTCCACACATCAAGGGATAACAATGAATGAAAATGACTTTTATTTTTCCTTTTTATAAGCTTGAAATGAGCTTTTTACCTTTTGACATTTGAAATCACCTTTTGTCCTTTTAATGAGATAATAAGGAAGATTTTCCCTCTTTAAGAAATTGACACTTGAACTATTTCAAACAAGACAAGTTGTCTTAATTTCATTCCATAAGCACGCTAGCTCCCTCTTCAGTGTTTATGAGTGAGATGAAAGGTTAGAGCCTTGTTTAGTTGAAAAATTGAACATTTTTGAAGGCAGATTATAACCCCTAGACAATGACCTATATGAGGTGGAGTGACATAATAATAAACATTAAAAGAAGATGATGGAGATGACCTTGAAAATGATGGCAGCGATGAATGAGATGAAGGAGCAGCACACTTGACCTAGACCTCTTCAATGACCAAAATTATTTTCTGAAAACTTGTTTGAAAAAGTATTTTTTTTTTACCTATGAATTTATAAAAACAACTGAAACAATTATTTTTGATCACTGAAATTCTGACACTAACAGGCGCAACAATCTGTCTGAAATAGATCATGGAAATGGATCCACGGTATGGTCACAATCATCCGTATAGAAAGGATCATGTGTACAATCATGAATACTCAATAACTCCATGCAACCTAGATAATAAAAGATGTGATCCAGGGTCTTTGTCTCTATCTCGATCTACCTGCTGTACGAATCTAACCATGTGAATAGATGGGCTGATTTCAAACATGGTAGAAACCACCTGATTACTATTTGATGATGTAAACCATTAAAAAGTGTGAGAGAAACCACCAATAATGATGATGGCCCTCAAGGTACGAAAATACAATCTACAAGTGTGAATGGAATTGAAGTCGAAAAATTGCAGAATCATCCAATCGAAGGTCAATGATGTGAACTTGTCGTCGAACAAAAAGAAATTTCCATTGAGGCATGCAAGCTCCAAGGTATTGAAAATAAGTTTCTAAATAATCTTCCTGGATAATGAGCTGAAGTCGACAGGAAATGATTTGTCGAAGGAGGGCCATAATGATTACCACATCATAAACACGAAACAAAGGATTTCTCAAGATGAGAGGAGTGATTCATGATTGTTGGAGAGAGGGTCAAATGAGTAGAGGATGTTTGAATTCACAAATAGGACTTATCTTGAACATATCTGCAACGCAACTCTAAAATTTGGTAGAATTTGACTCGAAATAGGATCAAAGGTCATGGTGACAAAAAATAATGATCGAACGAGAGGAAAATGTGTTTTCCAAACCCAGGAAGGAAAGTGATGAATGAAGGATATCCCCAACCCGACAAGAAATGCAGATGAGTGTCATGTTCAAGAGAAACATGCTGCCTTTGGTAAAAAATACAAAAAATTCTTCACTTCCATTTTCCCCCGTCATTTTTAATGAGTACCTCTTTATTTTTGATAGCAATCTTGAAGAGGACACCATATCCTTAGTGTATAATTTCACCCATCGGATGAATCCATCCTAGTAAGTTTAACGAGCCCTAGGAATGAGTAGCTCGATCTCGTCATCGTGACAAGTCCTTCGTCATTTAAGTTTTACTAGTCTGAAGTATGAGTAACTCAGTATCTTT
>CM076575.1:1166173948-1166222449 GCA_034641835.2 Pinus albicaulis | reverse complement strand
ACAATTCTTTTCACTAACTCGTATGTTTCTTGAGTTAATGATTTTGTTTGAATGTTTAGGCCTCTTCAATATGCTTAGTGATTCTAGCCATGAGATACGGCAACAGGCAGATTGTGCACTCTTTGAATTCTTACAAGAGATAAAGAACTCTCCGGTGAGAGTCTTAGTTACAACAAAGAATGCTTAAGGATAGTTTATTTGGTTATCGAGTTACTCCTGATCGTGCATGATGTCATGTTTCCTTAGGTTGAGCTAGCATTTCTTCTTTCTTGCGATTTGTTTGCTTCAGTTTACAATGCAATACTAAAAGCATTAGGAGGAAAGATGTACATGTTTGCAATAATTGGATTGTTAGTATGAATCTTTCGTCGTAAAAGATCACTTTAGCTACACATAACAAATAGCCCTAACATCGATTATGGCTGCAAAATACCTTTAAGATTGTTGCACAAATTCAGATCTAAGCACAAAAGATATTAAGCAGATAAAAAATAACATAGCTCCATAGATCCAATGAACAAGACAAGAAGAATGTATATGAAAGAATTTTGTATTATATTAAAGAATGGGGCACCTGTGAGGAAAACAAGAAAGGTGTTTTCCGGTTCTCCTCAGTGGGATGGGTTCTTGGAAGTCCTCAGTGTTTCAGATCTAGCATTTCTTTCTCTTATGGATGTGGAAAAGCAAACATAGAACTCAATGGGAGTTCACAAAGCAAAATGGAAAATGGTGACCAAGAGAAGATCCAGAGTGATCTAATGCAATGAAGGTGGTTAATGAATGGGGAAAACCCCCCTATTTATAACAAAATATTGGGGCGGTCTAGAACTCGGTGCATGAATAAAATATTATTAATCGAATTCTAGAAGCACCTTTTAGGAATATTTTATTATATTTGTTGGAGGAAAAAGGATTCTTGACTTGGGTCAATTCCTTTATTTATAAATAATAAATAAATAAATGATTTATTTATCATTTTAGGGGAATGATGGGAATATAATTAAATAAATAATGGTTCATTTAATTATTTATGTATGATTTAGTCAAATTTAACTAAGAATATTATTTAAATAATGATTTAAATAACTTTTTCTTAGGAAATAATTAAATAAATAAGGATTTATTTAATTAATTTCCTTGTTTTGGGTTAAATATGACCAAATAAGTTATTTTATATGGTGAAAGCAATTTTACTTAGGGTAAAATTGGTCTTACATGGTGTACTTGGGTGCATCTAATAATAATAGGTTAGATGACCAAAAAAATGGTGTAACATGGATGATGGTAATGTCATCTTTGGAAAGTGAAAACAGTTCATGAATACACTGACTTGAGCATTTGAATTGTTCTCAATTCTGGAAAATGCCGAGAATGTTCTGAGTCAGTTATTGAAGTGTCAAATATCTACATTTTAAATGGTTTGAATTTGTTAAAGAACATAACTTAATATCGAGGATCATTAATATCTAATGGTGTACCTATGTTGCAGGAAACGTGGGTCCCACCCCCATTTCACCCAAAAAATGAAACGGAAACGCGTTTCCGTGTAACGTATCGCTTGGAAACGCGCGTTTCTGTGTAACGTATCGCTTGGAAACACATTTCCGGTCCTACTGGTACATTTCCCGTACTGGAAACATTGCAAGTACGGTCGGAAATGTGTTTCCAGGCCGTACGGCCGCATTTCCTTTCAGTTAAAGCGACTTAAATTGCTTTTTTTTTTAAAATTTTTTTGGGTTTGCGTGCGTTTTAATATTTTTGTTATAATATTTTATGCTTTGAATGTAATAAATTATAATTTATCATGTATGTTTTATGATTTCGCATAACATTTCTTAAATGTCCTAAATTATATATATATATATCGCGTTTCCCTATTTCAATTTGGGGAGGTCGTGTTTCATATCGCTTCCCATTTCGGAAACTCGTTTCCGTTTCCCTCTTTCGTGCAACTTAGTGGTAGACTCAATTTAACTAAAAATCTAGTTTTTATTACTACCTATATCTTCAGAGTTGTAACTGATAAGGAATGGAATTTGATGAAATGTTGCATCTTATGTTGATGTTGTTTATTTTGGCATAGTTAAATTGGAAAACTTTCCCAATGTATTTGACTTGTGTTCTTTGATGATATCACATAGTCGTTAGATTATGGGCGCATGGCTAAGATATTAGTGCTAAGGGCTAGCTCTACAGACGAGTTTACTCGTCTGACATCCATCACCTGGGTAAAAATCCTTAGTTTACAACCTTTATAAGTTGTCATCACTCATAAGCTAGTTTCTCTTTTACATTGGCATAAAGTGTTACTTTGGTATGTTATATTTTCACATTAAAGCAGTAGCTTGTGTATGCCTCTATGATTTAAAGAGACTGTTGCATGTAGATGAATGAATTTGTTAAGCTTGGGGAGACCAGTTGGTTCCTTATTATGCTGATATTTTGGGAGCAATTTTGCCATGCATCTCTGACAAAGAAGAGAAAATAAGAGTGGCAAGTCACTGGTTACATCTATTTTTGCATTGTTTCCACAGCTATAAGTTGTGTTCCATTTAGAGTGAAGTTTTAATAATGACAGTGTGAAGGTGTTTTCTATATTATTACATCCGTCACTATTATCTTGATTGAAAACAGGTTGCTCGTGAAACCAATGAAGAGCTTCGTGCAATTAAGGCTGGACCTACTGAGGGATTTGATATTGGAGCAATGCTTACCATTGCTAGGAGGTGCATTTTTTGCTATCTGGCAATACGGATAGGTTTAAAGGTTATTTGGAACTTTTATATTTTGTTGATTAATTGATCTTTTGTGCTTTGGGGAAAAAGCACACTAGATCTCATGATCGGGTCCAAGATCTATCGACCAATAAATATGATATATCAATGTATTCAGCTGTAGGGTCTGATGTACATAATATGGTATTCTTTCTTGGAACTTTATGCGCACAAATTTTTTCATATAGCTCAAATAATTATACAACTAGTTCTATTATAATTAAATTGAAATATAATTTTATTATTTGACAAAGAACTATCAAATGAATGCGAAGCTACAAGGATTGAGGCATTACATTGGATGGAAGTTCTTCTTGAGAAACATCGAAAAGTGGTACGGTGTGCCTATCTAATGTTTCAAACAGCCTTAGGTTGGCTTTTTCATTGCCCATGTTAAGAATTTTGTGTGACAGAAAAATTCACCTCACAAAATGCCACAGATATGCACCATAGAATTTTCACTGATAGTACTGAATATGATTTCATTGGAAACACCTCCAGTGACTTCAGATCTGCAATCTTCAAGTTGCAGACATTGCAATTATATAACCATTAGATTGTTTTAGTAACCTATAGGATATATAATATAGGATATATAAGGTCAATTTGGCTGGGCAGAGCAGAATAGGAATGCCCTTGTCAATCTGACTGCCCAGCTTTCCTTGCAGCTTCCCGCTCCCCCTATGGTGCCATCCAGCTCCCGCATCAAGAAGAGGCCGCGCAGATCCACCATTCCGCTTGAGCCTGCTTTCCTCCCTTGCAATATGAAGGCTCTCCCGGTGCAAAGTGCCTCAAGCGGCAGCAAGAACACCAGCGACAACACAGGAAAAAATGATGGTAGCAGTTCAAATTCTGAGGCAGAAAACAAGGCGGAGCACTCTGGTCTGCAAGTTGCCTCCTCTAGGAAGCTCAACTCTCCCACGTCGCCACATCCCTAGACTTCATGCCACGCTCCGAGCAAGGAGAATGATGATGATTTCTATGTTTTCAAGATTGAAGAAGAAGCTCCCACCTCTGGCAAAAAGGATGAAGGTTTTCCCTAGTTTCAGTTTTTCTATGCTCTCTAGTCTGCTCATGTTTTGGCAATGTCTACTATATGACTCTTGTTTATTTTTGGCCACTAAATCTGCTGGTTTCCCACTACGGGCAGTATTGTAACTATGGTTTTCGAGGGCTGGTTTCCCCAGCTGGGGCAGTCCAATTTCTGTTGGCAAAGTGATGAAACTTCCATTTGGATTTGGCTTTCCAAACCCAGAGGAAGAGACCTGTAATTTTCTGTTTTATATGATATAATACAAGTAGTCAAAGTTAGAAAAAAAAAAAAAAGGTGAAGGACAATGCAACACCCATTTTTAAACCCTAGTATTTTTTGTTGAGATTGCAACAAGATGATGAGCTTAGTGGAAAGAAGTCGCCTTCACTAAGTGGGCCCGCAGGCTATTTTTGGTGCAAAGTCTATTTTTAGACATATGGATCATGTTCTATGATTTGCAGGATGCTATTTGTGGATGGTTGGTCAAGTCGGAAAAAAAAATAGATGGACTTCTATTTTTAGACATACTGGGCAGAATCTATTTTTAGATTGCCAGTCTAAAAATAGATATGTCGAATATTATTAGCTCTTAATAATATTTGGACTCTAAACATTATCTTATTCTCTTGGAGCACTTCAGTTAAGTGCACAGATGTGGCACAGGAGCTGACAGAAGGAATTACGCTATTCCCGAGGGTTATGTGGAGCTATTGCATGGATACTTCAGTTAGAACTCATGTGACAGAGTTTGGTGGAGTTGATTGAGGAAGTTAATGGAGTTGTGTTCAGTTTAACTAATCTAAACATAGTTGAGCTAGTTTTATCTAGTCTAACTGATTGATACACTAGTGAGAGTGGTGTGAATTAATTATTAATTAATTCACTAATTATTAACTCATAAATCAACTAAAGAATACATCAGTTAACTTCAGTGCATGGACAGTTTCAGTGGAGACCAGTGAAGAGGTAGGTGAAAGAGCAAGTGTGACTATCAGTTGTGACCATATTGGTGCATGAGTTTGCACCACACATTTATGGAGATGCCAGTGAGGATTGCGTAGTGCATACCAGGTGGATTCGAACTCAGATTGGGCTATTATTCATCTTGGATTGTGCAGTAGAGGCAGGCTAACAGGTGGAGCATATTGGAGCATGTGTTTTGTTAGATCTGAGCTTGTGTAGTGTGTAACAATTGGAGATTGTACTGAGAGCTTGTGAGGAGTTTGTACAATTATTGTTACATGATATCTATCATTATAATATACAGATATTTGGGGGTTTTCAGCTTTAAGCTTTCCCATAAATACTGTGTTTATATGTGTGATTGTTTATGGTTTTAATGTGCACATGCGATTGTTTATATTTCCGCAAATTGATGATCAATAGTAGAAGAGGTTATGTATTATGCATGAAGCTCAAATAGTGTGTGATCAGGATAATCTCGGTGAATAATTTAATAGTTATTCAAATTTATACATGGTATCAGAGCAGTATTGATCATTGGAGCAATTGCAAAACATTGAAGCGGTTGAGTTTTTGTGCTGGTGGAATTCGAATTTGCAGCAGTGTTTTCTTGGTGTCGAAGTTGACATGTATTTCAACGGATTGTGATTGGAGTATGCCCTTGAGGGAATCTCGAATTATATTGCATGGAAGGACGTGATGGAGACGGTGTTAGATGACAATGGGTTGAAGGAGTTCATAGATGTTGAAGTTCCAAAGCCTACTTCTAGCGATGCTGTTGTAATTGAGGCTTGGAAAAAGAAGACAACAAAGTGTCGAAGGATTATTTTGGAGGGCGTGAAGGATCACATAGTGTCCAGCCTGCATGTTAAGGCTTCTCCATTCTTGATGTGGAAAGCCTTGACAGATTTATTCCAAAGCAAGAGCGACCAGAGGAAGTTGGCGCTCAAGGATAAAATCAGAAACATAAAGATGGAGAAAGGCGACAGTATGCCCAAGTACCTCACGAAGTTCATCCAATGCAGGGATGAGCTGGGAAGTGTGGGGGTGACTGTTGATGATGAGGACTTGGTGAGCTTGGCTCTCCTTGGGCTTCCGAAGAGTTGGCATTCCTATCAGGACTCTGTCAATGGTTGGGAGAAATTGCCAGGATGGGAGCGACTTTGGTCGGATCTTGTGCAAGAGGAGATAAGGCGGAGTACCAGGGACGAATCTTCATCAAAGAACTCTGATGAGGAGAATTGTGCTTTGGCTGCCAAAGCAAAGAAGGGGAAGAGCAAGAAAGCTTCTCATTCTGGTGCAAAAGGCAAAAAGCAGGGCATGTCCAAGGTGAAGTGCTTTCACTGTCACCAACACAGACATTATGCCACAAATTGTCCGCAGAAGAAGAAAAATAAGCAGGCTGCTGGATCTGCAGTTGGAGAGGCCTTAGCCTCTCAGTTTGAGCTGTATTTTTCGTTGATCGCATGCTTGGTCTCAAGTGTGATGGGTTCAGTGTGGTTTCTGGACAGTGGTGCGTCTTTTCACATGACAGGAGATCGAGATTTGTTTACTGATCTGGATGAGAAAGATCTTGGAGTGCACATCGAGATGGGCAATGATGGTAGATACAGTGCGACCGGTATCGGTACCATTTCCTTTAAGAGGGAGTCTGGTAAACCCTTCGTATTGAAGGAAGTGATGCATGTTCCAGGATTGAAGAAGAATCTTATCTCTGTGGCGATGTTAGAAGACAAGGGATATGATGTTGTCTTTAGCGAAGGAAAGGCTTTCCTGCGCAGTAAGGCAACTGGTGAGACCCGGAGGATAGGGGTTCGAGTTCAGAACCTTTATCAATTGTAGGTAGATGGTTGCGCAGCAATGGCAGGCAAGGCAGAAGGAGTGGTGAGCTGGGATGATGGCGAGTTGTGGCACCGGAGATTGGGCCACCTTCACCATGGAGCTTTGAAGATACTGCAGCAGATTTCTACTGGGCTTCCTAAAGGCACTCTTGCGCAATCAGATCAGTGCAAGGGGTGTACCTTGGGAAAATTTGTGAAAGCCACCTTTCACGAGAAGGATAGTCGCGCCACGACGATCCTTGAGAAAATTCACACGTAAGTGTGGAACTTTTCAGTAGCTTCAAGGTGCTGTAAGAAGAGCGAGACATACTCAAAGTTTTGTGAGTTCAAGGCACTGGTTGAGAAAGAATCAGGGAAGTAGGTGAAGGCTCTTAGGAGCGACAATGGTGGTGAATTCATCTCTGGCGAATTCAAGGACTTTTGCAACGCAGAAGGAATTCGAAGAGAGCTCATAGCACCTCATAACCCACAGCAGAACGGGGTTGCTGAGCGGAAGAACAGAACGATCGTGGGTGCTGCACGGGCGATGTTGCATGATCAAGGCCTACCCATTCACTTGTGGGCGGAGGCATGCAATACTGCAGTATATGTGCAGAACCGTTGTCCTCACAGGATACTTGGCATGAGTACACCCGAGGAGGCATTTTCTGGTAAGAGGCCTGATATTTCCCATTTGAGGATTTTTGGTTCACCTATTTACATTCATGTGATGAAGGATGCCAGGAAGAAGTTGGAGCCGACTGCGAAGGTTGGGATATTTGTGGGGTACACTGATATGCCCCACAACTATCGTGTGTATTTTCCAGACAGTTGCAAGACTGTTGTGCGACGGGATATTTGTGGGGTACACTGATATGCCCCACAACTATCGTGTGTATTTTCCAGACAGTTGCAAGACTGTTGTGCGACGGGATATCAAATTTCAGGAGGAGAAAGCCATGAAGTGTTCGCTTGAGAGGGAGCCACACTTGCATGCAAATGAGGAGCTATTAGCTCCTAAGGATGAGTCTCAGGATGTGGATCAACCACAAGATGAGGTTCATGGAGTGGAAAATACCACTCATGCAACGCCAACCATCAGAGGGCAGAAGCGCACTACAGAAGCTGAGCGACTGGCTCAAGATGCAGAGAAGGTTGTAGGAGCACCTACATCACAGCGCAAACAGAGAAAGTCACCTGACCAGTATACTGGATACATGGCTCTTATGAGCAAGTGTATCATGACAGAGCCATCCTATTTCAAGGAAGCTATGGAGGACCCCGCATGGGTAGATGCCATGGTGGAAGAGTATGATTCGATTGTCAGAAACAATGCATGGGAGATTGTCCCAAGGCCAGAAGGGAAATCAGTGGTGGGTTCGAGATGGATCTACAAAGTGAAGCAGGCAGCTGACGGGAGGGTGGAGAAGTATAAGGCAAGATTTTTTGCCTGAGGCTTTTCACAGATTGAGGGGATCGATTATGAGGATACCTTTGCACCTGTCGCAAGGTATTCTTCCATATGGACGATTCTTGCTCTCTCAGCGCAGATGGGGTGGCACATTCATCAGATGGATGTGAAGACTTTGTTCCTCAATGGAGTCATTGAGGAGGAGGTGTACATAAAGTAGCCCGAAGGTTTCGAGATCTTCAGCCGCGAGTCGCATGTGTGCAGGCTCAAGAGAGCGATGTATGGGTTGAAACAAGCACCTCGTGCTTGGTACACACGGATAGACAATTATTTCACCGTACTTGGATTCTCCAAGAATGAGGCGGATCCGAACCTATACCAGATTGTGGTGGAGGGTAAGTTGTTGATCATTGTACTTTATGTAGATGATTTTATTTTGACAGGTGATGAACTGTTGATACTCTCATGCAAGGAGGATCTTGCAAAAGAGTTAGGAGGAAAGGACTTGGGCCTCCTTCATTATTTCTTGGGATTGGAAATTTGAAATGCAGATAATCGTTGATTTCTCAGGCATGCCCGAGATACCGGGAGAAGCTCAGAACATACACGCAAGCCTATTGATACTCCTCTTCCTGGTGGTTGGAGGAAGGAGGATACTACTTCAGCAGAGGTAGTGGATGCCACTGTTTATCGACAGTTGGTGGGGTCGCTTATGTATCTGGTCAATACACGACCCGACATATGCTATGCTGTTAACCAGCTTTCACAAGCTATGGTTAAGCCTACCAAGCCCTTTTGGAAGGCAGGCAAGCATGTATTGAGATATCTCAGAGGCACATCGGGATATGGATTATGGTACAGACAGTCGGATGAGGTGAAGCTATGTGGCTTCATGGATGCAGATTGGGTAGGGAGCCCAACGGACAGAAAGAGCACATCTAGAGGGATTTTCAGTACTCTGCCCACAACGCTTGGTGCCACAGGTGAAGTGGAGATCCTGTGGCACCTGGGCCCAAGACAGGTTGGTATACGGCAAGCGAGTTTGGCTGCATGCGAGGCTATATGGATGAGGAAGATCCTGGTCAAGTTGTTCGGTTCACACTTAGATCCTACTGTAATATATTGTGATAATCAGAGTTGCATCAAACTCTCGGTTAATCCAGTATTTCATGACAGATCTAAACACATTGAAATCCGGTATCATCATATCAGAGATTGTGTGCAGCGGAAGATAATGTTACTTTCATACATTCCCACTGAGGATCAGGATGCTGATATCTTTACGAAGGCACTCACCAGGAGCAAATTCGAATACCACAGAGGTAGGATAGGGGTGGAAGATAATCCTTATCTTGTTGAGAGGGAGTGTTGAGATTGCAACAAGATGATGAGCTTAGTGGAAAGAAGTCACCTTCACTAAGTGGGCCCGCAGGCTATTTTTTGCGCAAAGTCTATTTTTAGACATATGGATCATGTTCTATGAGTTGCAGGATGCTATTTTTGGATGGTTGGTCAAGTCGGAAAAAATAGATGGACTTCTATTTTTAGACATACTGGGCGGAATCTATTTTTAGATTGCCAGTCTAAAAATATATATGTCAAATAGTATTAGCTCTTAATAATATTTGGACTCTAAATATTATCTTATCCTCTTGGAGCACTTCAGTTAAGTGCACAGAAGTGGCACATGCAGCTGACAGAAGGAATTACGCTATTCCTGAGGGTCAAGTGGAGCTATTGCATGAAGACTTCAATTAGAACTCATGTGACAGAGTTTGGTGGAGTTGATTGAGGAAGTTAGTGGAGTTGTATTCAGTTTAACTCAGTTAAACATAGTTGAGCTAGTTGTATCTAGTCTAACTGATTGATACACTAGTGAGAGTGGCGTGAATTAATTATTAATTAATTCACTAATTATTAACTCATAAATCAACTAAAGAATACATCAGTTAACTTCAGTGCATGGACAGTTTCAGTGGAGACCAGTGAAGAGGTAGGTGAAAGAGCAGTGTGACTATCAGTTGTGACTATACTGGTGCATGAGTTTGCACCACACATTGATGGAGATGCCAATGATGATTTTGTGCATACCGTAGAGATTCGAACTCAGATTGTGCTATTCATCTATTTTGCGCAAAGAGAGGTGCTAATGTGGAGCAGATTGGAGCAAGTGTCTTGTATGATCTGAGCTTTTGTAGTGTGTAACAATTGGAGATAGTGCTGAGAGCTTGTGAGGAGTTTGTACTATGATTGTTACATGATCTCTATCATTATAATATACAGATAATTGGGGGTTTTCAACTTTAATCTTTCCCATAAATACTGTGTTTATATGTGTGATTGTTTATGGTTTTAATGTGCTCATGCGATTGTTTTAATTCCGCAAATTGATGATCAATAGTAGAAGAGGTTATGTATTATGCATGAAGCTCAAATAGTGTGTGATCAGGATAATCTCGGTGAATAATTTAACAGTTATTCAAATTTCTACATTTTTTGTGATTGTAATTAAGGCTTATATTTTTGGAACAACCAATGGGAGCTTTCTCCTTTTCTTTTTGGAATAGATATCACAATAACCGACTTCGTAAAAAATATATGTATGAACATCTTGAGAAACTTTAATTGGTGTAATATACATTTTTAGCTAATATACTACTAAAAACTAAAGAAGAGAGTAGCCAACATGGAACCTAATTCTTAAGAAAATTTGTAAGGGGGATTGGAAGTTTCTTATCTTACTTGAATTAAATGTTATTATTTTTAATTTCTAGTTACACTACCTAACTACAAATAGTTATCAGAAAATAATGGAAGTGACACTGAATTTCTACAAGAGTATGGTTTGTACACCCATTCTTGGTACATATGATTTGAATACACAACCTAAGGAGGAACCTTGAATTCTCATGTTGGGAGTGTGCATGTGGGTGATTAATTGCATGAGAAATGAGCAGTGAGATAAAGAGAAATTATGAAATATGATATAGTGGGTATCCAGGAGAAATTTGCAGAGAGAGAGAGAGAGAGTTGTGTTTTTGAACTGACTAACTTGTTGAAAAACTAGAACCACATGGGGATTCTAAGACCAATAATTTGAATAGGTGAGAAAAAAAACGTTTTGAGATGCAACATCTTATGTGGAGTTTTGGATTACATTATTGGCGAGGAAGTTAGTGTTGAAGCATTCAATTTGAGCAAGAGGTCAGAATGAATTGTCGATAAATTTTGTTGTATTAATGCACAAATCCCATTGAGAAAGGGGGATCATTAAGGGATTGTTGGATTAAATAAGGAATCCCTTTGTGGTGTGTAGGCCAAGTCTGGAAACACGTGAAAGGTAACAAATCTTGGGTTAGTGGTTGAAAGGAAACATGTTAAATTTCTATGTATGAAGGAGAGTAGCCTTCATGTTCTTTACCTAGTTTGTACCCCTGATATTACCTGAGTGAGTCTTCCTCTCAAGGCATCAAATCTAACTTGAGGGTAGCTAGGTACAAGAAAACTACGCTTTAACTAAGCATATGGTTGGATGGAGAGTGGTTCTCCTTTCTTCAATTTCTAACAAATTTAAGTAAAACATATAGGTGTATTTATTCTCTTTATTAATGAGATGAAATTTTTGTTAATTATTTCATGATTATTACTACATTATATATTTTAGTATGTTTGCAATGATGAGATGAAATTCATGGTGAATTTCATTTGTTTAATAGTTGGAAATTCATTTATTGAAGGAATGTTGTAAGAAGAAGAAACCATGCAAGAATGTTCCTTATGTTAAATATGAAATGCATAGTATGGTAGAGTGTTATGCACAAGTTGAGTCAATCCAATGGCTCTTCTTGTAACTATGTTAGTGTATCTAGCCATTAATAGGCTAGCATTGGGATTGAGCAGCTATGATATACCCTTGAATTTGAGTAAGAACATTAGTAGGTTTCCCTTGATTAGAGACCTTGAAGAAGGGTAATTAAGGGCTTGTTTGTGATAGTTTTGAATGATAGTTGTAGATATGTTGTTAAGGAGAAATGGAGACCATGTTTCCTCATGTGTTAATTAATTCTATTGGTTGTTCCATTTGTATGATTTAGAGTTGATATTTATCATTTTTGTACCCTATAAGTGTGAAAAATCGCATCTTTGTTGGGGGACCCTGACACGGAGTAGACGCTTCATGGGATGCAGTTAAAGTATTTTCTTTTAAACCGAACCCTAGAAGGAACGGGGTTTATATTGTTTTGGTCACACCCTATTAGAAATTATAGATACCTGATTGATTTATTTTATTTATCAATATCATGTTCCCAAAAACCCACACAATATGTGGATTTGGTCATTGGCCATATTGTGTATTTATATTGTGAAAACACCAAATTGGATATAATGCTTTGGAGGCTTTCGTAGGCTAGAGAATACCTTTGCATTCTCAAAAATATTTTGGGCAGGTCTTTATCTTCATCCTTTTGAAATGTGTTTAAAAACTTAGTCGTAGTTTTGAAATTTAGAATTGATATCCTTGGTTTTTGGTTGTGTAATGTACCAAAGCTAAAATAACCCAACAAAGATTTTAAAATTCTTTAATTCATTTTTTCAAACAAATCATGAGCATATGTTTCGTTAACACTTCGAGAGCAATATAGAGCACCAATAATAGAAGTAAACTTCGGGGCGGTATCAAATTTTACTAACTATGATAAGATTATACAACTAAATCATGAGCCTGGAACATTCTTAGCAATATTCTCCTTGAGTAATCTAGATTAGACTAGATATATATATGGTTTATGCTATAATAATTTCATCCCTCAAAAAAAATTTGAATATTGATGTAGACCTCTAAATATCATTGAATTTTAGTTTGGGAAATGGGGCTTAAATAAGACTTCCAAATAGTGGAAACTCGATGCCCCTAATAAAAAATTTACAATTGATAAACCCGAGACAATTTGTGCTGCCTATAGTAATAAATATCCGTAGATATGACACAAGTAATTTGGCCTCCTCAAGCCATAATTTACTCTATGGATTCGACCTTCCCTAGGAATTATTTCAGGCTCCAATTATAAGAACTCAATCTTTTTCAATGATAACCCTGTCCTCCAAAGCAATTAGACCTCAACAAGATAAACTTGGCCTCTTGGAGAAGTTTTATTAGTGGAAACTCATCCCAGGTGAAGATATAAACTCAATCCTCCAACAAATTAATCCACTTTTCATTCAAATTAACTAATGGCACAACCTCTTCAACAAGCAAGGAAAGACTCAACCTCTTGATGGATAACTCGAACTCAACAAAATACCACGAACCAATGACTAAAATTGGCCTAAAGGTACTAAATAAACCTCACGAATAACCTCATCTTATAGATTATGGATCTATACTTTAAAATTTATCTTCAAAAATGAATTTTTTAGCCTCAGAATGGAAACTCGTCTTCCTGAAACAATATGCAATTTGGCCCTCCAAGGTTCCAATATTTTTAGCCTCCAAAATGGTCAATTTGACCCTATGTTTTTAGAATAAATTGGCTCCTTTAACAAGATGGATTTGGCCTTTTATTAGTATCAATTTAGCCTCCTTATAAAATTAGTAACTTGACCTTTTTGTCGATACCAAAATCAGCCTAATTAAAAATTATGAGTTCATGCTTCACCCAAATGAACTTGACCCTCAATAAGACGTTGGAAATTTATTTTGGCCTAGCTATAGCAATTAGATCTCTAGAAATTGGATAATAATTCAACATATTCATAATATACCTTCAAATCACCTGCAAATTGAAGCACAAATGGAGAATCTATGTCATTTTCCCTTGAGCCAAATAGGGTGGCACTCGAAGTCCGTTGAAATCAACTGTGAACAAGCTAGGGTGGCACTTGAAGTCTACATAAACTAGTTAAAGAGTCTCGTCTATAACCATTTTTCTAGACTCTCTTGAGCCCCAATCAACCATCCTGAGAATAATCATAAATTAGAATGCACGAGAAATGGCCTTCTCTCCCTTTTTATAATATTTGTCAAATATTCTCCAATCTTCTAGAAATCTCTTTTTTATTTTATTTTATCAATAATCCACTTCTTTTCTCTAAATTAATTTTTTCCCATTTTCATCAATAATATTTTTCCCCTTTTTATTCAATAATATTTTCCCCTTTTTATTTAATAATAATAATACCAAAATAGAGTTGGGCAAAAATCCCTTATCCCCTTAGAAATTTTCCCCTCTTGCTACCATAAAGGAGACGGTTAGGCGATGAGGGTTATTTTATTGATAATCCACTTATTTTCTCTAAATGACCTTTTACCCATATTAATAAATAATATTATCCCCTTTTTATTCAATAATATTTTCCCCTTTTATTTAATAATAATAATGCCAAAATAGAGTTGGGAAAAACTCCCTTGTCCCCTTAGAAATTTTCCCCTCTTGCTACCCCAAAGGAGACGGTTAGGTGGTGGGATGGTATCTCCATGCTCAAATAATTAGGGACAACATAGTCTTACCTCCCCAAAATTTTTGGTCCTCGAGCAATTCGACCACAAGTTTTTGCTCCACGAGTTGATCTGAATCAATACCAAGGTCCCAAATGTGTCACCAAGCCACTCCAAACCATTATAGTCTTCCTACATTAATCAATTCCATGATGTTGGGGTCCCAAACCATCCTGATCAATGTGAATAATTTCTCGCTCCACCCATTTTCCAACAAGACATAGACACCAAAAACCCTCTGAATATTGTGAATGAGTAGAGCAACTCGACATTACAAAATATTGATTAATTCCTCGAGAAGTTTCACTATTGGGAAACCAATTGTGTCTACTTCAAGAGTGATCCCCTTAAGGTACAATCCAACTCTTGCAAAAAATATCCATGTCTACATGAACTAACCATGACCTCCTCCTCCTGATCACATTGCCATGCTGATGAGGTACCCCATGATATCGATGAATCATTGAGAAGTGTAATTCTCTCTACGAAATTGAGGTCCAATGGATGATTTGAGTGGTCTACCCCCATATAGACTAACTCATCCCTGGTGGTAGTTTAACTATCAATCCTTGTAATGTCAGGGTCCCATGCTAATCTCAAAAAAGAGAATTCCATGTTGGCATTGTGCCACTTTGGTCATAATTGGCTGCCCATCATGCTCATAATTAATCCTCCTCACCTGGAACCACATGCAAAAATATATGTAAGGTTTGAACCCACAACCATGAAGCATATCCTTCCAAGGCATCTCAGTGAGGTCAAAGTCTACCTATATACAAATAGCCTTGATCTTGAGTAACAACAAGGGAAACTCGCCTCGCCATATGGTGAAGGCCTCAACGTTCCTCTACGTGTCAACCCCAAAATCTACTAGATCACTCATTTTCATAAACTTGAACATCAAGAAGTGGAATGATTTATCAACCAATTGGATCCCTAGATCCCATAGCCAAATCATAAGTTCACAAGTCCCAATCTCTATTTACTGTTGTTACATAATACTAAAAGTTATTTGAACCCATTTATGACTCTCCTCTAATCCCTATATGTAATCAATAGATGGATACTATGTATCGTTAATTGACTTCGTGGATGCTAAACTACCATGATCCTTCCAAATCACAAAATGAACTATGTTATCTCATATCCTGATGATCTAGGGGATCAAAAATATTCTCAAAAATAAAAGTGCTTAAAATATCTCCAAACCTGTACCAAACGTAGTTCTCATCGTTTTGATTCCAATGACGCTTGAATCACTCAATCTGAAAAAGTATGAGAAAGTTATCATGTTCTGAAGTTTTTTGAAAATAGCTAAAAATTCAACTTGCAGGGTTGACTAGGAAACTAATTCGGCAGGTTGTACGATGACATGGCACTGGCGTCAGTAGGTTGATTGAGCGGTACGATTTTCAGAGGACCAATCAAGACATGACAAGTGGCGAAGCTCGATTGGTTGTGGTGATTGTGGTTGGGCCAACCACAGGCTCTATGGAGGGTGCCATGTGGCTTTGTGTTATTGGCTAAATGTTTTTTTGGGTGATCGACCAACCTTAGCGAGGTTCAACCCCAAGACCCTCGGCAACACAATGCAACGACTTACCGTTATACCACATAATGAATATTATTATGTATTTTGGGCCAATTCTATTTATTATAATGCAATTCAACAGTTTTTTTTGGGGGGGTAGGGGTGAGGGTAGGTGGGCTCGCCCGATCGGCCTAGACCTTGGTTATGTGACATGATATATGACCAAGTGAGGAGGCACAAGGGGTGTGGAGCTGGCCCCAATCCCCGGTTCCAACTTATTTAACATAACCATCAGCGTACACACAGGAGGGGTGGGTGCATGCCACCCTGTCCACGGCCACATACCAACTAACACGACCAAGTATCGGAGTCGACGGAGCACATGGCCTCTAGCCCACACCCCTGGTCGCATTGATTTCCATGTGACTGACAGAAGGGCAGAGTTTTAATGCGCAGGAGTAAAATTAATTATCTAAAATTTTTCACCTTTTTCGACGGGCACGCGCCACCTATTTTTGTGAATTTTTCATTGCGCAAGGCCGCCAAATGCAGAATTCATTTCCATTTTTTAGAGAGGGCCAATTTTGCAATACAGCTAGTAGGGAATTGAAGAAGGAGGTCTAACTTGGCTATTTTTGAGCCCAAGAAGAACCTACATAGGGGTTTTTGGGTGTTCTAGACACAATGACAGTGTTATTTTTGTGATTTGAGCATTGTATGTTGATGTAATTGAAGAGCATATAATTTAAAGGCCCAACATTGGAAGTTGGACCTAGAGATGTAGCTTAGGAGGGGTGAATTTTTTCATCAAATTTTTGTTTCATTATGTTGCATATTGTCTATTTTTCCCTATCTAAATCTTCAAAACTTAACTAAATTTTCGAACTTTATATTATTTCCCAATTTCGATCCATTTCCCACAAGACATAAATTAGCTTGAAAACTTTGCAAAAAACCTTCAATTTTAACTTCATATCAGTTTGGTATCATAGCATGGTTGTTTTGAAGGTTGATAGATTGTGCCAGTGTTTTCTTGAATGATTACAGGATCTAAATTAAGAAGAGGATAAGTAGTGCTTGAAGAACCAAACCCTCAAATTGGTTCAAGGAGGTCATAAACTCCAAAAACCAGTCATGGCATGTGAATAAGGAAAGGAGTTGATGTCTGAGGTTGAGAGAGATTTTAGCAAGGATTTATATGATATGTCAGAGATGGTAAAAAATTTGTACAATGAGAGGACATCAATTTTGTAAGGAGAGAGTTCAAATTATCCAAAAGGTAATGGTGGTGATGGTAGAAATCGTCCACGTCCACCTCCTCCTTCACCTCCATATGCACCTCCAGTCTCAACTCCTTATTCACCTCCTTCTTCTCAAAGACCTACTCCTCCTCCATCTCCAAAAGGACATGCTAAGTCTCCTTTGATTAAGCTTGATGTCAAGTTTGAATTGCCTATATACAATGGGGAAGTAAATGTTGAAAATTTGGATAATTGGGTTCGTCAAATTTAAGTCTATTGCAAGATTCAAAATATTGGTGATGGTGTTACAAAGATCTTGCTTGTTTCTCTTCATTTGGAAAGTGCAACCCTCATCTCGTGGGAGGCTAGAACTCAAGAAGAATTGAAGAAAAGAGGTAAAATTATCTCTTCTTGCAATGATTATATAGTTGCATTAAGAAGGAAATTTTATCCATTAGCCTATATAAAAAAAGAAATTATGTATTGGAAAAATTTTAGACAAGCTAAAGGTTAGAGTGTCCAAAGTTACACACAAGAATTTAAAATAAGATTTTTAATCTTGGGTGTTGATTTATCTTCAAAAGACACTCTCCTTAAATACATAGGTGGATTACATAGTTATTTGGGACATATTATACTTATGTTTAATCCCACCAATCTAGATGAAGTATGTGTTTAGGCAATTCATTTAGAATCAAGAGGAAATGTAATGTCCCTTCCTAAATTATTTTGGAACATGTTTAATTTCCACAATTTTGGGACCATTTTTGGAGGCTAGGGGACCCACTCAATTTTGCTAAGGGACTTAGAAAGATAAGAGGATTCTGTATAATTTTTCTAGTGGAATGTGGGGGCCACCCACATAAGGAAAAACACACTTCACTTAGCCAATAGTTTGAAATGCTTAGGATGGAAGTCGAATGGCTTGGTGGAGGGCCCCAGGTGGGAAGGAAGGCCCGTGAAATTATAAAAGGAGAAATCTCAACCTCATTTGTATATTTTCTCACATTGAACTCAACTTAGTTTCTCGAGCTACTTACTCGAGCCACTTGTTGTTTAGCACGAGTTTTCCAAGTGGAGAACTCGCCCTTTCTTTGAGGGACTTTGAGTGACACCCTAGAGAGTTTTTACAACACATATATGGACAAGATCAGTAGGGGGATTCCAGCACTTACACTCATATTTTCCCAGCTAGTATGTATTCCAGGAGGATGCAGAGGGACTCACGTGTGAGTCATTTCAGGGATCTTCCAGGGAGAAATTTCCAGAGGAATTTAGGAGAAGGGATCTCAGAGGTTTTGTAGGCTTTTTTAGGAGTTTGGGAGTAGGAGGAGACAACTAAATTCTGTAGTGAATTTGTAGCTCCTGGGCCAACACAAAAGTGTCTCACTAGGCACAAGTGGGAGTTGGAGGCTTGCTTGGTGAGGTTGAATCTTGTCGAGATAAATAAGGGAAATTTTTGTGGAGTTGATTGCAACCTTTTGGAACTGTTTTAGGTGGATTTTTGTAGTGTATGGATAGACATCACACTTCAGTAGCTAGAGTAGGATATAGGGCCTTTAGGGGCCGAATTTTGGGGGTCAAAACTAGGCCAAGCCATTTCTGGGTTTTGGTGGGTTTTACTTGAAGAGATTGGGAATAATTTGGCATAATTATCTGATTAACAGAGGTGGGGTTTTCAACATTATATTTGCAAGAGACAATAACGTTTTGCTAGGACATCGCGGAGCATTATTGGAATAGTTGATAACATCATCTGAGCTTGTCATCTCTTCACCTAGGCTTTGCTCCACTTGCCATTTAGGCAAGCCCAGGTGCATTTCTTCCACATATTTGTACTATGGCTCTAGTCTTATCATAAAATGGCTCATTTGTTTCCATATCTATGGTTTTTCATGGGTGTGCACTAAGTTTGAATTTTTTGTGGTTAAATTTGTTGTTTGATTTGTATATCATTGTTTTTCCTAATTTGGAACATTACAATGGTATAAGAGCTTATATTTTGGCTCAATTGTGGGGGACTTTCCTATGAGTGAGGAATATAGACAAAACATCACCTATAGGATAAAAAGGTACAGGAGCAGGGAGAGGGAATTAGAGATCACTCTGGACACTCAGGATCATTGGAAGGCAGTAATAGTAGAGGATATGGGAGAGCCCAAGAGCAAGGAGGAGATATCCTTTTACATTCTCTTGAAGGCCTTGAATGATTTAGCAAAGGGGAAAAATGAGATGTCAGATGAGATCAAAAAGCAGAACCAGGACTAGAGCATTTATCGGGATTTCCTATTTGGGGAGAATTTTGGGGCCTCTCAACAGTATGACCACCCTTTACCTACTACACACCCACCAGCCTATATTGGGCCAACTAGAACCACATTGGCTTCTTTTATACCATTTTCACCAAGTGAAAAGGATGGAGAAAATGACTAGATGCACATGGGGGAGTATTTCAGGGAGTGGCAATATATGGGAGAGGATTTCAAAGCAGCTCTATCTTTTAGAGATTATTGTCAGCTGAAGAAAAATGAGAAGGGAAGGAATTATGGAGGCTAGGGCATGCAGAGTTCCCAGTTTAAGTGTACTATTGGGAGGATTTTTTCCCCACATACGATGGCATTGCCAAGTGCACCGCTCGAGCTTGGGTGGAGAAGATTGAAACCTATTGCCATCTCAAGAGGATGACAGAGGTGGAAGCCATTAGAATAGCTACCTTACATTTGGAGGAAGAGGCACACGACTGGTTGTTTCATGGCTTGTCCACTTTGGGGCATGCTAATGTGACTTCCAATGAGGATTTCACGAGGAGAGTGGTGGAGAATTTTATCGGAGGGATCTGCAGGCTCACTTCAGGGATTTGACCTAGCTCAAAAAGATAGGTCATCCAGAGCACTATATTTCATAGTTCCTAAGGGTTTCAATCATGGTGTCATACTTATATGATGTTAGGAGGGTGTACCCGTTCGTAGAGGAATTTCTTGATCCACTGCATGGACTGGTGAAGTCATGCAAGCCTTCTACTTTATAGGAGATTGTGACATGTACAAGATACTTGTAGGGGGTTATCCCAGAGACTCAGGTAGTTTTTCCATCATGCACTCCCTACCCTCAGAAAGGGAGTGATACTAGACCACCACCACAAAGAGCAGCCCAAGGGAATGGGAAGCTAAATGAGGAGACTAGGAGAGACCTCGGGAGGAGGAATTTGTGCTTTACTTGTGGAGAGTTGTGGGCACGAGGCCATCGGTGCATAGTGGGAAAGGCCCACTATATTGAGGTATTCTCATACAGTGATCAGGAGGATGATGTGGATTTGGATTATGGTGGGGGAGACAGTGAGGGTCCAATAGATAGGGGGCCACCACCAACACCACATGGGGGAGCATCTTTTACACCTTCTGGGGGAGTCCTTGCCTCTTTATGCAGGTTCCCAAATTTTTGACCCTAAGGATCAAGGCATAGTGTAGGGGCAGTGTGTCTCAGTCTTAATATATGGTGGGGCCACCCACAATTTCATTAATTCCCATATGTTCCAGAGGAGGGGCATCACCACTACAGATTTTGAGGGGTTTTCAGTTTTGGTGTTAGGGGACAGGACTATGCAATGCGCTTGATATGTTTTCGCTTTGACAGTGACCATGGCGAAGTATTCAATGATAGACCATTTTTTTGGTAAACTTACCAGACACCAATGTAGTGATGGGTGTCCAATGGCTATATTCCCTTGGTCGAGTCACCACTGACTAGAGTAAACTGGAGATGGAGTTCATCAGAGGGATCGGAAGCTATTATTTGTTTGGGGTATGCATTCATATCCTCCACAGACAGTCTCATCCCACATGATGGAGGTAGATTTGAGGCATGGGGACATAGCATGGGAAGTAGAGCTAGGTATTTCAGAGGCTAGGGGACAGACCAAGCCACCATACCCATACATACAGACCATACTAGATAGATACCTAATAGATTTTTGGGACATACCACCGGGGCAGCCACCAAACAAGGGGTTTGATCACACCATCGAGTTGGAGCCTAGTGTATAGACAGTCATTAGGAATTCATTACCACTTCGTATAGGCATCCCAAGGCCTATAAGGATGATATTGAGCGAGCTATCAGGGATTTGTTGGTGTTGGCCCACATTAGGTTGAGTTCCAGTCCATTTTCTTCTTCAATATTGTTGGTGAAGAAGAAGGATGGAACTTTGCTCATGTGCATGGATTACAAGGCGCTAAAAAAAAAGAAGTTGAATAATTGATATCCCATCTCGCATATTTATGATTTGATGTATGAGCTTAGAGGATCTAATTTCTTCTCTAAGATAGATTTGCGGTCAAGGTATCATCGGCCCAAGGTGAGGGATTAGGACATCCCGAAGATGGCCTTCAGGTGTCACTATAGGAATTTTGAGTTCTTGGTCATGCATTTCAGATTGAACAACACACCTGCCACCTTTCATTCATGCATGAACCATGTGTTCAAAGGTCAGTTGAGGAGATTTTAGTTGGTATTATTCTATGGCATCCTGATCAATAGCAGGACGTGGGAGGAGCACCTGCAACACCTAGAGATGGTGTTGCACATTCTAGAGGAGCAGAAGTTCTACGCCAAGTTGTCCAAGTGTGATTTCAGACTAACAGAGATGTTTTAATTGGGACACATCATTGGCATAGATGGGGTCAAGGTGCATGAGGAGAAGATTAGGGCCATTACGAATTGATCGGTGCCTATAGATGTGATAGCGTTGAGGGTGTTTTTGGGAATTTGAACCTATTACTAGAAGTTCGTTAAGGGCATCTCATAGCTAGCAGCATCCCTCCCAGATTTTACCAAGAAGGGGGCTTTTGCATGAACAAATGGAGCCCATATGACTTTCGATCGCCTGAAGGAGGTGATGATTATTTTCTCTGTGTTGGCACTCCCATATTTCACGCAACCATTCACGTTAGAGTGTGATGCATCAGGTGAGAAGATTAGAGCAGTATTTTCCCAAGATCGATACCCCATTGCTTTCGAGAATCGAAAAATTATACCACATGAGCGGTGGTACTCCATTTTGCAACAAGGATATGTTGGCCATCATGCATACATTGGCCAATTTTCGACAATAATTGGTGGTAAACTAGTTCTAGGTGAAGACATATCACAACAGTATTTTCCACTTCATGGGAAATTAGGGCCTTAATGATATAAATTACAGATGGATCAGTAAGCTGGAGGCCTATGATTTTTATATTGAGTATGTTTGGGGGAAGAACAATGTGGTTTCTGATGCATTATCCAGGATACCCGCAGGACTTTCACTCATGAGAATTTTCCATGATTGGAAGGTGTATTTGCTGGTGGAGTAATCCAAGGATCGGCGAGCATGTGAGATCTTGGAGGGAATTCACACGGATGAGCACTACCAAGTGATGGTCGAGATCATATACTACAAGGGGCACATCTTCTTAGTTCTAACATCACAATTGAAGGAGCGAATACTCCATGCAACTCATGATTCTCCATTGTCAGGGAATCTGGGGTTAAGGAAGATGTACATGACAGGTGAGAGAGCGCTCCACATGGAATGGCCTCAAGGGGGACATATTGAGGTATGTGCATGGTTGTGAGGCCTACCAGAGGAACAAGGAGGAGTTGACCCATCCAGTCGGGTTGTTGTAGCATCTACCTATTCCTGAGGAGAAATGGGAGAGTATCTCCATGGATTTTATCACGGGGCTGCCAGTAGTGTAGGGAAAGGATTTTATTTATGTTATGGTCGACCGACTAACCAAATATGCTCATTTATTTTCCATTTTGACTGAGCACTCAGCTTCATAGGTGGTCGAGTTGTTCTTTAGGGAGGTTTTCCATTTGCACAGACTCCCTAAGACCATAGTCAACGATAGGGATAGTCGATTCATGGGAGGATTATGGCAGGAGCTCTTTAGGCTAGTTGGTACTGAGCTCACCCTGAGCACGATTTACCACCCACAGATAGATAGACAGATAGATAGGGTGAAAAAATGGCTAGAGGGTTGTCGCAGGAATTATGTGACCCAGTAGCAGAGGGCATGGATTCAATGGTTGCACTTAGGAGAGTATTGCTACAACACCACCCATCATATGTCCATTGGTATGTCACCTTTATGTGCCTTGTATGGTTATGATGCTTTATCATTTTCTGACATTTTTATTGGAGACAGTCGGGCCCAAAGGTCCAAATATTGGATCCTAGAGAGCCAGGACATCCTCAAGCCTCTCAAGGACAACTTGTTGGTAGCTCAGAATAACCAAAAGATGTATGCTAATAGACAAATGTTCGAGAGAAATTTTTAGGAGGGGGACTTGGTTTTCTTGTGATTGCACCCATATAAACAGTTGACATTGAAACAAAAGGGGGCAGAGAAGATGAAACCATGTTTCTATGGCCCATAAAAGGTGTTTAAGAGGGTTGGAGAGGTATCCTATGAGTTCGAGCTACAACTAGGAAGCAAGATCCACAATATTTTTCACGTTTCATGCCTCAAGAGGGTGTTAGGGAAAAAGGTTAAAACAGTTGTGGAGGTTCCTGTGCTTGATGATGAGAGGGCATATGGGTTTAGAACCCTAGGCCATTCAGTAGGCTAGGGAGAGGAAGTTGAGGAGCATAATAATAAGATAAAACTTGGTGCGTTGGAAGAGTCTATCAGATGAGGATGCCACCTGGGAGGGTGAGCACATACTTGAGCATCAAATGGTGAAGTTTCTTAGGGACAAGAAACATTTGGGAGAGTAGAACTATAATTTCCATTCCTAAATTATTTTGACAAGTTTAATTTCCACAATTTTGGGATCAATTTTGGAGGCTAGGGGACCCACTCAATTTTGCTAAGGGACTTAGAAAGATAAGAGGAGGTCATATTACTTTGCTAGTGGAATGTGGGGGACACCCACATAAGGAAAATGAAATTCACTCAACCAATAGTTCAAAATTTTTAGTAGGGAAGTTGAATGGATGAGTGGAGGGCCCCACTTGGGATGGAAGTCCCACGAAATTATAAAAGGAGAAATCTCAACCTCATTTGTATCTTTTTTCACATCGAACTCAACTTAGTTGCTTGAGCTTCTTAGCAAGGTCACTTGATGTTTAGCATGATTTTTCCAACTGGAGAACTCACCCTTTCTTCAGGGGAATTTGATTACCACCCTAGATAGGTTTTGTTACACATATCTGGAGGAAATCAGCAGGGGAATTTCCAGTACTTACACTCAGATTTTCTCATCCAGTGTGTATTCCAGGAGGACACGGAGGGACTCACGTGTGAGTCATTTCAGTGCTCTTATAGGGAAAAATTACTGGAGAAATTTAGGATAAGGAAGCTCAGAGGTTTTGTAGGATTTTTGAGGAGTTTTGAAGTAGGGGGGGACAACTACATTCTGGCATGAATTTGCAACTCTTGGGCCAGCACGGAAGTGTCTCATTGGGTAGACATGGGAGTTGGAGGCTTGCTTGGTGAGGTTGAATCCTTCCAGGAGAAATAAGGGAAACGTTTGTGGAGTTGACTGCAACCTTTTGGAAGTCTTTTGGGTGGAATTTTTTGGTGTACGGATAGACAACACACTTCAGCATCCAGAGGAGGATGTAGGGCCTTTGGGGGCCGAATTTCGGGGGTCAAAACCAGGCCAAAATATTTATGGGTTTTGGTGGGTTTTTCTTGAGGAACATGGGTGCACTGGAGGTGGGGTTTTAAGTAGTATATTTGCAAGAGATAGTGCAGTTTTTTTGAGCTAGTGCGGAGAATTATTGGGACAGCTGATAGCATCATCCGGGTTTGTCATCTTTTCACCTAAGCTTGGATCCTCTTTCCATTGAGTCAATCCTATGATCAATTCCTTCCACATACTTGTACTATGGCTCCAGTTATATAATAAAATGGCTCATTTATTTCCATATTTATGGTTTTTCATGGGTGTGTACTAAGTTTGAATTTTTATATGGTTGAATTTATTGTTTTCTTTGTATATTAGTGTTTTTCCTAGTTTGGAACATTACAAGCAAGAATGTTCCTCAAGATACTAGCAAGAAACCATTAAAATCTAAAGACAAAGGAAAGGGGAAGTTTAAAGGAAAAGGCAAAAAAAATGATACAATCAAGAAAGAGGGAGAGAAGCTTACCTGTAATCGTTGTTCAAAAGAAGGCCATGATGAACACCATTGTTGGAAATTACATCCAGAAATGAGACCAAAGAAGCTCAATAACAAGAGGAAGAAAAATGTTGTTGCTACAACTCAACAATATCTAAGATATAATTCAAGTAATGAAAACAAAATCATAAATGGGAAGAAAAGGTCAAGCTTCTAATGCAAGTAATTGTTCTTCTAGTAAGCCTATTGTGTTTCAAAATGATAAAGAAATATGTGAACTTTTTCATATCAAGGTCATTACAAAACATAGAAAAGTTGATACATTTCTTGATAGTGGATCCCAAGTCAATCTTATATATGAAGCAATTGTTAAGAAACTAAATCTAGAAACTACACCTCGTTCTAAACCTTACCCTTTGTCTTGGGTATTTGATGATGCCAAATTATAAGTGACAAGAAAATATAAACTCAAATTCGCCATCACTGCAAATTTATAGATGAGGTAGAGCTTGATGTTGTACCACTTGACATATGTGGAATTGTTTTAGGGAGTCCATACTTGTATGAGAAAAAATCCATATTCTACTGTGATGAGAAAAAATATCATTTTTTTTAAATATGAAGTTGAGTATATTGTTAGAGCACATCGCAAGAAGATGAACTTATCTCTTGTTATTGTTGGTCATATGAAAAGGCTTGTAAATGCTAGTAAGAATTTTGTGTTGTTGATGATTAAATATAAAGATATTGTTGAATTTGAAGCTTTCACGTGATGTGGCTCAAAACTTAAGCATGAACTGGTTGAATTTGTTGATATTTGTGACAAGATGTTTCAAGAACCTGAAGGGTTGCCTCCTAAAAGAGGAATCCATTATGAGATTCACTTGCAACAGAATGCACCACTTCCAAATATTGGCATGTATAGAATGTCACTTTTGGAGAATGTAGAAATCAAGAAGAAAATTCAAGAGCTACTTGAAAAATGGGTCAGCAGGCCTAGTATATCTCCTTGTGGGTGTCCTATTGTTTTGGTTCGAAAGAAAGATGGTACACGGTGCATGTGTGTGGATTTTAGATCTTTGAACAAATTACGATAAAGAATCGCTATCCTCTTCCTCGCATTGATGATTTCCTAGATTAGTTAAAGGAATTTGTTTACTTCAATAAGTTAGATTTGATAAGCGATTATCATCATATAAGGATTGTTGAAGATGATATTTGTAAAACTTCTTTCAAGACAAAACGAGGTTTGTTGGAATGGTTATCTATGCCATTTGCGCTTTACAATGCACCAGCAACCTTCATGAGGGTTATGAATGATGTATTGAGACCATTACTTGATAATTTTGGCATCGTCTACTTAGATGATATTCTTATTTTCAGTAAGACTCGTGAAGATCATGTCAAGAATGTGAAACACGTTTTATATGTCTTGAAAAAAGAGAAATTGTATTTGAAGATGTCTAAATATGAATCTGGGAAAACCTCGTTGGTTTATTTGGGTCATATTTTAAAATGGGATGAATTTAATATTGATCCCTCAAAATTTGATGTTATTTTGAATTGGCCTAAACCTGACAATATAACAGAAGTTAGGAGCTTTTTGGGAGCAACCCAATATTGGATAAAATTTATCGCTAAATTTTCACTTGTTGCATCACCATTACATGCTTTGACAAGTGTTAAACAAGTCTTTCGGTGGGGAGGCAAGCAGCAGAAAGCCTTTGACACTTTGAAAGAGAAAATCAGTACAACACTAGTTCTAGCACTTCCATATCTTAAGCATGTAGATTTTACTATATTACTTGCAAACGAATTCTTAACACAGAAAATATACAATGGCGAGAATATAAAACATAAAACAAGTATACACAAAGATTTTCCCCTGGATCCCAAAACCAGGACTACCAAATTGATTTTCAATTATATTTCTTTCAATGTTACAATACATATATATACATGTCGAAGCATTCATAAACCCCAATCCATTAAACCTCGATCAGATTCCCTTGACCGGATCTACAAACTACCATGGACAGAAAACCATCATGCCCAAAACCATGTACAAAACCCATCCACAAAAACATGGCTATGATTCAGGTGGATATTGGTGGCCCCACCTATTCCACCTATACCTCCAGTCGGTTTCATCAGTTTCCTTTTTTATAGCAGCATTTACTACTTTTAGCAGTTTTTCGGTTCCTAAACTTTTGGAGAATTTTTGACCCCCTAAACAGAATTGTTTTGAGGTCCACAATAGTCCCATAGCCATAGGTCTATGGGCCTATGGTAAATATGTTAGTACTCGAAGAGATATTTCCTACAATATATCATATGTGCCAAACAGAGATAATATGACCAAGTTACAACCCTGGGAATTTGGCTGCCCAGCTAACCCCAACGGGGCCCACAAACTCTTGGTGTTCCATCTCTTGGGGTTAGGGTTTTTTTTTTTTTATTGTTTTCCCATGTTGTTAAATAATAAAAAGGTGCTTAAGCCTCATTGTAACATAGTTCAGAGGCATGTAGCCACCACATCTCTTCTCAGAGATAAACTATTATCGCTCGAGCTAGTTTATTTCTATTATGTTTGTAAGCTTATTTCACTTATTTGATATTAAATAAATGAATTATATTTTTTTTTTGCATCTCTGCATTTATTTTTATTTCTTTATTTTATTGTTTTCCTGCATAAATATAGATCATACATTCGCCCACCTAGTATAGGGTCCAAAAAAAAATTCTAGGGGCGCTGCCCTAGACCCCGTGCAGGGCAGCTTTCGCCCCCCTGTGATCCCCCTATTGCACCCAGTGAAACAAATAAGGTGGTTTATCCCCCCCCCCAAACGAGTGCTACTAGTCGTGGAAAGAATATAACACACACCCAACATTCTCCCACTTGTTGTTTTCTTTTCCACACAGGGGTTCACAGGAAAGCTTAGTCATTGGTCCAGCCTTGCAATGCCCATTGATTCTCTACACCAAGAAAAATTTTTAGTGCTCATATAATTTTTCAATGCATCTGCAACATTATTTAAATTTTACACCTTTACCAGCAACACCTTTTTTTTCTTGAACCATATCCCTCACAAAGTGATACTGAACATCAATATGTTTTGTCTTTGAATGATAAGCAGGGTTCTTTGCTAAGGAAATTTCACTTTGGCTATCACAGAATATCCTTATATCTCATTATACCAACCCCATACTTGAACATAATCTCTGCAACCAAATTTCTTCCTTTCTTGCATGAGCGGTTTCCATGTATTCAACCTTTCTAGTTGAAATAGCCATTATAGACTATCTTTTTCTCATCCAAATGACCGCTCCTCCAAATAGGTTAAACACATACCCACTTGTAGATCTTCTCTGATATAGATCTTCAGCCCAATATGCATAAACAAAAACATGGATGTCCAAAGCTCTTTCCATTCCTTGTATTCCTTGGTTGCACAAACCATAGTCACTAGAGCCACGCAAATACCTGAAAACCCACTTCGTTGTTGTCCAATGCCCCTTCCCTATTTTTGACATAAATATGCTAAATACTCCCACTACATGTGAAATGTTTGTTATAGTACATACCATTGCATAGATCAGGCTACCGACTACACTTTCATATGGAACATGGGACATTTCCCCTTCCTCTTCTTGTGTCTTGGGACATTGTTCAACAGATAACTTTACACCTACATGAATAGGAACCTTCACCGGTTTACTATCTTGCATATTAAACCTTTGTAGTATTGTCTCGACATACTTCCTCTGATTTAACCAGAGCTTCCTATTTTCTCAATCTCGTTTAATTTCCATGCCCAAAATATAGTTTGCACCACCAAGATCCTTCATGTCGAATTTGAAGGACAATTGGGTCTTCAAAACTTGGATAATTCCTTTTTCACTTCCAATCAGCAACATATCATCCACATACAAGACCAAATAAATAACATGGTCACCAATTAATTTAAAATATACAAAGTGATCCGCTTTTCTTCTGTTGAATCCAATCCCCCGTATATATGTATCAAATTTTTGATACCACATCCTTGGTGACTTTTTTAATCTACATACCAGTTCTTTCTTACCATTCACCGCAAATCCTTCAGGTTTCTTCATGTATATCTCTTCTTCCAGATCCCCGTGAAGAAATTTTGTCTTCACATCTATTTGTTCTACCTCAAAATCAAATGCAACAGCAACAGATAAAGTAATCTAATAAAATCTACCTTAGCAGCAGGAGAAAAAATATCACCAAAATCAATTCCCGACACCTGGGAATAACCTTTTTCTACCAAACGAGCTTTGTATTTCTCCACCTTTCCTTCCACAATCATCTTCTTCTTAAACACCAATTTTTTTCCAATGGGTTTCCTTCTAGTCGACAACTCCACGAGATCCCAAGCCTCATTTTTGTCCAAATATGTCATTTCATCAACTATGGCCTCTTTCCAGAGTTTTCCATCCTCTTAATCTACTACCTCCATGGAAGTTCTAGGATCCTCATCAGTAATCGATAAAGAAAAATTTGAACAGAAAGTAGATGGACTATACCTTTCTGGTTTCATTCTTTCTTGAACTGATCTTCTCAAAGATGGAGTTTGAGTCTCTTCCTCTTCTGAATACTTTTCTGTTGTAGAGTTTGATTCTTGCTCCTTGAGGTAAAACTATATATTCTCATGTTCCTTTGGTATTACTTCATGTTTAATAACATATTTCACCTCATTAAACACCACATCTCAGTTGTACACAACCTTCTTTGTTTCTAGGTTCACAAGCTTATAACCTTTTAAACCATCATTATACCCAATAAATATGCACCTTTCAAATTTACTATCCAATTTGGTTATTTTCTCCTTTGGAACATGTACATATACATCATTAGGATGAGAAATAGAGTATTTCTTACCAATTCATACCTCATGTGGAGTCTTATCCTCCAACACTGATGAAGGTGATCTATTAACCAGGTAAAATTCAGTCTCCACTGCCTCTACCCAGAATTCATGTCCTAACCCAACACCACTGAGCATGCTTCTTGCCTTTTCCATCATCGTCTTGTTCATTTTTTCTACAAATCCATTTTTTTGAGGTGTGTATGGAGTATTATTTTGTCGTACTATACCACATTTCTTACATAACTCTTCAAATTCCTTGTTACCGAACTCTCCACCATTATCTGTCCTCAACACCTTTAGTTTCTTCTTTATCTAGTAGCCTTGAATTCTTTAAACCTGTCAAAGACTTCAGATTTATTCTTGAGTAAATATATCCATGTATTCCTTAAGAATTCATCTATAAATGGTGCGTAGTAAAAATAATTACCCAGTGATGGAATCGACACAGGTCCAAACACATCAATGTGCACGAGCTCTAATATCCCTTTAGCCCTCTTAGCACCAGAGGGGAAACTCACTTGATTATGCTTCCCATATACACAATGTTCAGAGAAATAAAAATCCAGAGAGAAATTATACATACCTTCTACCATATCATTACCATGCAGTATTCGAAGGCCCTTCTCTCCAATATGTCCAAGCCTTTGATGCAATAACATCGTCTTTTCTCCAAAGACCATTATATTTTCTACTCCACTTCCCGGAACCAAAAAATTGTTGCACCCATTAATAATAGTGATACCCAGAAGCTTGTACATAGTTCCAATCTGAACTCCCTGCATCAATACCAGTGCTCCCCAAACCATCTTGTCGGTATCCTTCTCTAACACTATTTTTACACCTACATCATCCATCTTTCTTACAGAAATCATATTTCTTTTCAATGCAGGAATATACAAAACACTAGGAAGTGTTCTAATCCTTCCACCTCACAACTTTAGCTTGAATTTTTTTCATCTGACGATTATGACCTTCCTTTCATCCCCTAAGAAGAAATCACCACCATCATATTTCTCATACTCGCAAAACTAGTCCCTATGGGGGATGAATTGAAAGGATGCACCTACTTCAATCAACCATGAATCATGATCTACATGTGTACTTGAACAAGAAGCCAAGTACACATCCCCACCTTCATCTGAGGTATTTTTTTCCTCTACAAAAGGAGCATCATCATATCCCTTTCTCTTCTCAGGAGATTTAGATCTACAGTACTTTTTAAAGTGCCCTTCCTTTTCGCATTTCCAACACACCTTTACAGGTTTTACTAGATATTTACATCTCCCTCTAGATTTAGATCTCCCACTTGAGGAATTTTTTTTTTTTCTATTGTGGGATCGTCCTCATAAAAACAAGGCATCTCCATTCTAGCCCTCCATATTTTTCCATATCATCTCCTCTAATAGAAGGATGAGACTATTTTGTCAAACTTCAAGGTAGTTGTATTGTTACCTATTGCAACAACCATACTATCCCATGAATCTGGTATAGAGCACAACAAAATTATGCACTTATATTCATACAATATTTTAAAATCAACATACAACAACTGGCTTAGCACAGTATTAAAGGAGTTCAAATGCTCTGTCACCGAGTCTCCATCCTTCATCCTCAGGTTATACAATATTTATTTATTTTTTCCTAGGAACAGTTTGGTCACCAGAGACTTATATTGGTACAAAGTACCTAACTTGTCCCACAAAGCCTTCATCATAGCTTCGCCTGATACATTCAAAAATATTGAATCTGAGAAACACAACTGTATTGTTCTCTTTTCTTTTCGATCCAACTTTGCCTAGTCTTCATTTGACATTGTCGTTGATTTAGTACTTGGATTTACCATGATCCATTGATCTTTATCCACCAATAGATCCTCCATATTTAGCTTCCACAACTCAAAACTTTGACCATTAAATTTCTCGATCTCTATCTTTATGATGTTCACCATCTTCTTTCACAGCAAGAATCGATCTCGGGGATCTCCTACTGAATAGGGTCTACCACAGGCCCGAGAAAAACTGCTCAGCAACAAAGGCGTCCCCTTGAAGCCGAAACAGATCTGATACCAAATGTAGGTTTTAACCCTGTATAGAAATTACCTGCAAAAAAATTATTAACCCAAAAAATATACAATGGCTAGAACATAAAACATAAAACAAATATACACAGATATTTTCCCCTGTATCCCAAAACTGAGACTACCATATTGATTTTAAATTATATTCCTTTCAGTGCTACAATACATATATATACATGTCTAAGCATTCATAGACCCCAATCCATTAACCCTGGATTAGAACATAATCGTAGTTCCCTTGATCGGATCTACAAAATACCATGGATAGAAAACCATCATGCCCAAAACATGTGCAAAACCCATGCAAAAAACCATAGGTAGGTCTGCCCACCTAATATAGGGTCCAAAAAAAAAATCTCGGGGTGTTGTCCCGAACCTCGTGCAAGGGGGCTACTGCCCCCCTACTGCACCCAATGTAATGAACAAGGTGGGACTAACTTTGAGTCAAGGCATTCATGTTGAAGAGTTGGATTATCAAGTTCATAACAAGTTGTTGTATCATATTAACAAGTTATGTTTTTCATAGGGTGAAAGATTCAATGTTATAAGGGAAGCCAACACTTCTCTTATTGTTGGTCACTTTGGTGTAGGAAAAACAGTTGTTCAAATTCAGAGGTATTGTTATTGGCCTTGCATGAATGAAATTGTTTCGAGATATGTAAAAGGATGTTCTATGTGTGCTACTAGCAAGCCTAGCAACAACAAATTGGGTTTGTATACTCCACTTCCTATTCCCTCTTTTCCTTGGGAAATTATTTCTATGGATTTTGTTGGGGGACTACCAATGTCTAGGAAAGGTCATGATTATATACATTTTGTTGTGGATATTTTCAGAAAAATGTGTATGTTGATGCCATGTAAGAAACGGGTTATAGATGAACAAACAACAAAGATGTTCTTTAAAAATGTATGGGTTCACTTTGGGTTTCCCACTTCTATTATTTTTTATCAATATTCTTGATTTTTCTGGAAGTTTTGGTCAAGTGGATGGGAACTCATGGACATGAAGTTAAAGAAGAGAACCACATTTTATCCACAAACTGGCGGCCACACAGAAGTAGTGATCAAACCAATAATGCATATCCTTCGAGGATATTGTGGTAAGAATCCTAAACTTTGGGATAATCATTTTCATTACATCCGACATGCTTACAATCATGCCAAGCATTCATCTACACGAGTATCTCCATTTGAATCTTGTTTGGGTTATTTGCCAAATTATCCTTTGGATTTCATCTTTAGTAAATATATTGCAATATATGGACATAGTGATGTGGACAAAACCAAGAATTTCATGAAACAAATTCACCTATTTTATCAAAGAGTACAAGAGAATCTAGAGAAAATTAAAGCCAAGTACAAATCAAGACATGACAAGCATAAAGTTGATTGTTATTTCCAAGTGGGAGATCAAGTTTGGTTGTATATCAACAAGGAAATACTTCAAGGTAAAGGAAAAAATCTCAATCCAATCAAATATGGTCCTTTCAAAATCTTGGAGAAGATTGGAAACAATGATTTCCAATTAGATATTCCACCTTACATGTAAATGTATTTTGTTGTGAATATGGAAAACTTGAGATTGTAAGAGCCTCCAATGATTGATGCTCATGAGTAAATCAAGGTGAATTAAGAATGGTAAAGTGAGGGAGTTTTACCCTCATTTACTTGCTAAATAAAAAATATACTTTTTGTGGTCCAAAAGATTCCAGTGGGGAGGAATGATCTAGGGGATTAAAAAAATGTTCTCAAAGATAAAAAGTGCTCAAAATCACCTTAAAACAATACCAATTCATAGATATCGTCGTTCTGATTCCAACGACAATTGAATCGCCTAAATCCTACATCGTATGGGAAAGTTATCATATTCTGAAGTTTTTGGCAAACAACTAAAAGGTCAACTTGTAGTCTTCATTGAGTAGTTGATGGGGAAGGCCATATGATGATGTGGCTCTGATGTCAGCATGATGACTATGTAGTACGAATGTCAAAGGACAAATCTGGACATGACAAGTGGAAATGATCGATTAGTTGTGGTGATTGTGGTTGGACCAACCACTGGCCACCACATGTCCCAATGGGAGGCTACCACGTGGACCACAAGAGGCTTCCTTTTGGCTTTGTGTTATTGCCTAAAAATTTTGTTTGGCAACCAAACGACCTCGACGAGGTTTGACCCCTGATACCTATGGTAGCATATTTCAACAACATACCATCATACCACGCAATGAATCTTATTATAGTATTGTGGGCCAATTATATTTATTGTAATGCAGTTCGGCGGTTTGGGGGGGGGGGGGGAGGGGCGCTCTCAAGCGTGGAGGAAAAGGGGGTAGGGAGTTGACCCCAACCCTTGGTTCCATCTTATTTAACGTAACCATCGGCGTACACACAAGAGGGGCATATGCATGGAAGCCTGCTGGTGGCCAACTCGCTACCACATTCCAACTAACATGACTAGGTGTTGGGGCCAGCAAAGAGCATGGTCTCTGCCCTGCACCCTAGATCTCATGGATTTCCATGTGACTAGCAAAAGGGCAGAGTTTTAGAGCACAAGAGTCAAATTAATTACCCGACATTATGCATTGTTTTTTACGAGCGCATGCCACCTATTTTTGTGAATTTGTCGTTGCTCAATGCCTCTATAGGAAGAATTCATTTCCATTTTTGAAAAAGGGTCAATTTTTTAGGACAATTGGCATTTTTTCGGCCTTTTTGAGCCCAAGAAGAGCCTACAGAGGGGTTTTTGGATGTTTTGCACATGATGGAAGTGTGATTTGAGCATTGTATGTTGATGTAATTGACATTTTGAGCATATAATTTAAAGGTCCAACATTGGAAGCTGTACCTGGAGATGTAGCCTAGGAGGGGTGAACTACGCCATCAAATTGTTGTTTTGTGATGTTGTGTATTATCTATTTTTCCCTGTATAAATCTCCAAAACTTACCTAAATTTTCTAACTTTATGTTCTTTTGAAATTTCAATCCATTTCTCATAATACATAAATTAGCCTGCAAACTTTATAAGAAACCCTCATTTTTAATTTTTGGTCCCCTGATGATGTACCCAGATATTGTCTGGAGCCTAGACACCCTCCTGTAAAACATGTCTACTATCAATTGTGCCTCATGCTCATACAATTCCTCAAAGTGTCTTGCCAAAATTTTATCATACATATTTCTTATGAATTCAGGGGTGGAAGATATGTTGCCTCTGCAGTAGATCAATCCATCCCTAATCTTGCATCTATCAACTCACACCTTGACCTTATGCTTCAACTTGGAAGTATCTCTCTTAATGCATTGTGTCTCATCCAACTACATTAGGTGAGCCTCTTATGTGTTATTTTTCATGATGAGAGCGTCAAGGGGTGACGACCAAACCCTCTACGATAGTAAGCAGTACTAGAGAGCGATAGGTGTGTGAATTCCCAAGGGTATGATCAAGAGTCCATATGGACACCCAAGGGTAGTCAGGTAAATGTCCCTCTATCCGTATCTAATCTATTGATATCTCGATTGAAGACACGATGTTCATAGATTCTCATATGTCCCCTAAATTATCCTAGGTAGGCCAAGCCCAATGGTATGCCTGACGTCCCTATCGGTAGGTATCTCTAGAGGCAATGCTCCAAAATCATGTTGTTCAATATCATACACTATTGCATGCATCCACATATATTTTACTTAACACTATATTGTGTACCCCTAGAAACCATTTCTTGTTGTCATACCACCCTATATCTTTTGGTATCGTACATGTGCCAATGAATCTTCCACTCTGTTAGTGAACCCACTATGATGTTAGTAACATCTCTTAAATTGTTATGGTAAACCTGAGCGGCATAGCTCCTTCCATGCTAATGGGTATGTCATTGTCGCGTTGATCCTCAGTGGCTCATATGCCCATTACATCAATGGAAGAGCATTGTCTCCATACAATTCCCTACCTAGTGGCATACCATTTTTTTCCCATCTGAATAACTCCTTGTTACACAATATTTTGTCGCATTCCTCAGTTCTTATCCCAAGTGTCGTATTTTGTGTCACTCATGTCACAAATTTTGTAAAGCGACGAAAGTTGTGTAAACTTGTTCATCTTGGATAACATGCTTAATATATCTCTGAATACCTAAAAGAGAAATTCCCTGAAGCATTTTTTATAAAGTTTGTAAAAAAACCTTATTTTACAAGCCCATCGCGGTCCTTCCCTTAATAATCTTATGCTTTTCACCCTGTCCCTATCATTTGAATATCGCTGCCAGCGTGAGAATTCAATAGTAAAGTCGCATTGGTCATGTTCAGGCAGGATCTCCAAAAATGGAGTAGAAGCTTTGACCTCTAGAATTCTCGAGAATGAAGTTCTGGTACTTGTTGGTTGAGAATATGGTCGAATACTCCCATTTTTTACCCTTGATATTATCTCCAAATATTTTCCCCTTTGAGATAAGGCCTTTCACCTTCATTAGTGGATCCTTAACCTCCTTAGCTCTGCTATAAGAAAGTTCCATGCCAATGAGTCTTGGTTGGTCATTGCTGGTTGCCTTACCTCTGCTTGATTGCACCTACATGCTCCTGATTTGATGAAGAAGGAGAAGAGATTGAAGAGCGTGGCTTGGACTTGCATTACCACTCCGAAGGAGGCCTTCAACATCAAGGAATGGGTTGTAAGATTCCCTTTGTTCATTTGATAATACAAAGTATGCTTTGCTTCTCATAAATTCGTTAATCTTAATTGGTTTAGCATGATACTCCTTGATCTATCATGTGGTTTGATTTGAAATATATATGCTATGTATCTTTCATCTTTTGTCATGCGATATTCTTTACAGGTATTTGGACGCAGAAGGCATAGCGAGGAACAAGCCTATAAGTGAAAGGATCGACATCGACATCGAGGAAATGACTGCATAAGGAATGAGGTGGGCCATCTCTCTCTCTCAATTTACTTTCAATGTTAAACTAGGAAAGCTTTTATCCTTTGCCACGGTTCTTACTAGACCCACTCATTGAGCTAGAGGGATCACTTCTTTCCGAAGGAGGGATTTCCTGTATAAAAAAATTGACGACTCCGCTGGGGAGTTTACACCCTTTTCACTCTCTTCTTGTTTTTTGTCTTCATGCTTAGTTTGTCCAACTGTTGAACGATCGCTTGTTTGGCTTTTTTTTAGCCTGTAGGCTTTCTTGTTAGTGTTTTAAAATATCAGGTCTATAGTTTTCCTTCAAAAATTGCTTATTGTATCCCTCTTTTCCTTGCTCAGCGTGTTTTTTTAAGGATACAGTCACATTTCCAGCAATGGTTTTTGCTGGAACAGTCGCACTGCAGACCACTGGTGTTAACCGGTGGACCGCACCGGCCTTAGAAAAGAAAGATTTTTGGGTCTCGTCTAGAAAACCCTTATTGTGTCTTGAAATATGAAATTTTTTCTCTTCTTTAATTACATTGTATTTTTCTATGAGTGTTTTTGGTCTCTTTGAGAAGTGAAAATTGGTCTTGTGATTTAAGTGGTAAAATTTTTGTTTTGGCTGAGCCTTGTTGTTGCAAGTAAATTAAAAATTGTGTTTACTGCTTGTGTAAATCAAGAAATATTGATTCTATGTTGTAAGGCAATGTTAAAATTTGTGCTTGTTCAAAGAAATCGGGTTTTTCATCTGTTTAGTTTTCATTTCAAGAATTAATTTTTGTTAAATGCATAAGATCACTTGCATTGAAAGGCTAGTTTTTGAAAATTTTTATTGAGAATATATTACAATTTTCAATAAGTGAAACAAGTTTAAGTGCATTCATTGCATCGGTTGCATTTTCATCATTCAAAGTGAAAAAAAATATTAAAAAAAATTAAAAATTAAAATTAAAATAAATAAATAAATAATAAATTAAAAATTAATTTAAGTGCATCTTAGTGGAAGTAAAAATCATTTTTATTTTTGATAAGTTGCATTTGGCATAGGGAAAGTGAAATCGTTTTACTTTTAGAGTCTGCTTTTTTGAAAAGTGAAAAGTGAAAGCTAGCTCGGGGGCATTTTGTTTGATGCATCACTCTTTGCGATCTCTTCCCTTATTAGTTTAGCTTTCATTGAAATCAAAATAATCATTTTTCTCATTTAGCTACATCTTTAGAATTTAGGTGACATCGTTTTGAGCCCAAAATCGAAACTTGATTTCAAATCACCATTAAAATAAACCTCAATTAACCTAAGGAGCATTTGGAATTAATGAAAATATCTAGAGGCCTAGGATAGAGACGTGTTTCAACATCGTTAAGCATAGAAGCTATCGCTAACAGCCTATGTTGCATCTTGGGGGTGATATCCCGTCCCACGTACGGAATTATATAGGACTATGCTCCACGTATGGTAAGTATATGGGGACTCTCTCATCGAATGGTTACACATTAGACAGTGCTACTACGGACTAATCTCCCACGTATCGTTGCATATATTTTGGGAGACCCTACTAGGTTGCAAACCTATTATAGGTAATCGATTCGGCCACCTTGCAGACGTGACACACCGAACAAATCATTCGGGGAGATTGGCTTTAGTACGTTAAGTACTTGGTTCGCGAAGGTGTATATCGCAGTTCATGAATACTTGGTAATCCCTTTTGACTAGATTACCATTTTTTATTTATTTTGTTTAATTCTAAAATTTACTTCCCATGAAAACATCTTACCCGTGCACTACTCCTTTGCCTCATTATAGCTTGTTAACTGAATATTTTAATTGCTCAAAAATAATTCACCTGTCCTTTGTTTGATCTTGTTCAAAGGTCATCATGGATAAATCTTTGAATTCACCTCACTCATCCCGTAAAGGAACGGCCCCAGCCCGAGATGCTATGTTTTCCACCTAGGCTTCTTGAAGCTCAAGGTTTTGAACTTGGAATTGTCCCAAGCATCCAAGCACTCTCTTCTCGACCACTACCTGACGATTGGATTTCATCATGTAAGGATATTGAGTCGGGAAGTCTTGAACCCATTGCACATTTTTTTTTCTTTCCTCCTAATCTTCTCTATGATCCATTCGTGATATCTCCTGAGCATCCATATAGTCCTTTCGATGATCCCAACTACTATTCGACAGTTGTTTCCACCACACATGGTGACGAATGCAAACGATGTTCTGTTTGTGATCACCCCTTAGAGTAATCCTCTAGAAATTTTTGTGACCCACACCCCAGAAGTTGACATTGAGTCCATGTTTCCTCTAGAAGGTTTTCCTCATGTTTCCACTCCTCATGATTTAGGAAGTGGAACAAATGTACCCTCTAGTCAAGTTGTGTCTTCGCTTCCTCTAGGTTACACTCCTCTCGAAAACCTTATTTCTGGAGCTTCTAGGGTTACATCCCTTTTTCATAATCCCAGCTAGTCAACTGGTATTTTTCCGTCTTCATACTCATTTGTTTCAAATGTGGCCGTCATTTCACAACCTGCTACTCAACCTGCGGTTTTTGTAGGTCAAATAATTGTTTCACTGGGTCCATATGTTCCTTTGTCGCTATATACGATCATTGTGGTTCCACCTATGAGTAAAAAATCTATGGTTTCGTCCATGACTGGGGGGGAATCATGTCCCTTATATGTACCTCCCCTTTCGGGTGGGGGAAATCTAAACTATGGAACTGTATCGGGGGCGGGACAACCCACATCTAGTCTTGTTGGAACTTTAGTTTCATCCATAACAAGTTTTATCGTAGGTACCTCTCTACTGGGTGGTCACCCTACTTCAGCTCAGCTTGTTTATCAACAACCCCACGTTTAGCAACCTCATGTTCATCAACCCCATATTCACCAACCACATATTCAAAATTCTTATGTTTATTAGTCAAACATACAATATCAGTATGTTTAGCAGCCGAACATTTCGCAACAATATGTCCAAAAGCCCCAAAATACATTGTTGGGTGTTGTGACTAATCCTCAGTTTGGTCCTCAAATGCAATATGGTCCAAAACCTTTGTTGGGTCAAGTTGGAACTTACTCCATTTGACATGGTGTTCAACACCAAAAAAATTCGCAGGGTTAGTACCACCAACCCCAGCAAGGACCTTATGTCCATCAAGGGCCTTATGTTCAACAAGGACCTATCCCTCAATATATTTTGCATTAGGGACCTTGTCAATGGCCCTAATAGAGGCCTTATCAACAACCCCAACAAAGTCCTTATGTTCAACAACAGCTGCAACAAGGCACCTATAAGCAACCTTGGCCTCAACAAGTTTTTTACCAACAACAGTGGGGACAATATGGTTATTATGGTAAAAATCAACCCCAATGGGGGTAGAACCCATATCAAAAAGTTTGGAACCCTAAAATGGGTAATTACCAACTACCTTTCACTCCTTATAATCCTCAGTTACCATTCTTTGCTATGTTGGAGCTTTTGAATGTGTCAAGGGTTACAAATGACCCATATAGCACATGATGCATTGGCCTCCGTTTCCGACTAAGATTCATGGGGATAGTCCTAAATTTGATGGTAAATTTGGAGAATACCCCCAAACTCACGTTATGACGTACCATTTAAGTTGCTCTTCTAACTCTTCGACAGACGATTCAGTTTGATTCACAGAAAATTTTAAGGATGGATATCTATTTGAAAGTTTAGAAACCTTGGCAAATCTTAGTAATATCTAAAGAAAATTTATAAAATGTTTGAAGATATTTTTGTAAAAATTCCTAAATTACTAATTATATTATATTATTTTATATAAGACCTTGGCAATTTTTTTAGAATGTTTAATGATATTTTTGTAAAAGTATCTAAATTATTGATTATATTATATTATTCTATACAATATCTTGGTGATTTTTAAGGTAAAATAATTTCATATTACAAAATTTAGGCGAATTATTTTTATAAAAGATGGAAATTGACGAATGATGTTTTGGGAAAAAATTATATAAAATTAACCCACCTGCGAATATTAGCCCCTAAAATTTTCCCTAGTTTGATTACATCTTTTCCAGCGCACATTAACGGGCGCAACCGCTAAGTGGTACATTGAAATACCCTGCGAAATTTTCCAATATTTCAATTCATTGGATATGGCCTTCCTTATGCATTTCCAGTTACATATTCGACATGAAACCGAAACTCACCTCTTAACATATTTGGAACAGTCAAATGTTACCCATATCTTTGATCACATTCATGAATGGAAACGCAGGCGACGTCTGATCAAGTTTGAAATTCTTGATCAACTTCTAACTAAAAGGTTTACTAAATCATTCATCCCTCACATTTCCAAATATATTTCTATGGGTGGTTGTGTAACGAAGGAATAGGCCATCGCTCATGCTCAGTATCTAGATCTAGTTTATACCCAGTCTAGGACTTTATACAATCTTTTACCGAACGCCCCGTAACCTTCAATGGACCCGTCATCTTAGAAATCTACTGATATGCCACCAATTGATGGTGTTATCAGGTTAGTGGCTCAAACTAACAACAGTACTCTGAAATATTCTTCGAAGCCTAAGTCTACTTCGGCCACTACACCTTCCACTCATGTGAATGACTCTAAAAAACCTGGTAAAACCTCTGAGGTTAATGTTGTTCAGTCTGCCGCAGTGGATAAGTCCTCCAAGGTAAGAATAAAGGGAAAAGCAAAGCCAAGTTTGATTCCCCTAAACATGATTCCTCTAAGTCATCTGCTGATGTTGCATCTAAACGTAAGCCCAAATATCCTTGTTTAATATGCGATGAAGATCATTACACCAAGGATTGTCCTTGTCGTGCCAAGATGATTTGTCTTCTAAAAGGAACATAGGGAACACCGGTTGTTTTGAAAGAGCCCTTTTCATCTCAGCAGATGCAAATGGTAGTTCAACCTTGATCTTCTACCTCTCGAAGCTCTCGGGATTTCATGGCTGGTACATAACCCATTTATGTTTCCACTCAATCAAAATAATATCCAAATCCTACCTAATCTATTGTGGAAAAAGATATCGCTGATGTGTCTTCTTCTTCAACTTCGCCCAGTTCCAGTCCTCTTCATATTGAATGACCTAGTAAGATTCCATTATCCGACAGCCTCCCAAAGGTGTTCTTTGAAAATCCTTGTATAATCTGAATGTGTGAGCTGCTCAGCATTATAATATCGTGGAAGATTTAGCTCAAGCACCTTTAGCGATGTCGACTTTGGAATTACTTCAATATTTTCCATCGCGGAGGAAGGCATTACTATCTTCTATCAGAGGAATTAATCCTTCATATTCGAACTTAATTACTTTTGACCTTGAAAGTCAAGTTCCTCATCTCCCATCACAAATGGATTTTCTTATACAAGTTCTTGTGATGGGGAAGACTATTCATAGGATTTTCATTGATGAAGGTGCCTCTACCTACATCATGTTTGTTGCGTGATGGAAAGCCATTGTCTCTCCTCCATTAAGTCAGTCCTCTAATACGTTGGAAGCTTTCAATGGTAGAGGTTCTCAACCATATGGTATTCTTAAATTTCTACCAATCCAATTGGAGGGAAAAACGGTAGATATGGAAGTAGAAGTTATCGATGCAAACCACAACTATATGTTGAAATTTGATGAATAAAAATTTTCCTGCAATCCCAACCCGGTTTTAATTTCACCTTATCACTCCCATTCGGTTAAATTCCCTTTCCCATAAACATACATTCAACATATATAATTCTGGAAATGAAATTTTTAGATTAAAACACATGGGACTATCAACACATGCTGAAAATAAATATGGACATAAAAAACCAGCAACACATAAAAATATACACAGATTTTTGGTCAACTTAGACCCAAGAAAAAACCCTTCAATATTCTCTAGGGAAAACCTGTTAGAGAGCTATTCAAATTTATTTATCTTTCAATTTCAAGAAAAATTAATTTGCAGAAAAAAAAGAAGTAGCAAAATACAACTTATCTCTTCAACCCAAAACTCCTTGAAAAATGTGTCTACTTTGCCTCGATATTTGTGCCCACTTGAAGATGAAAATATGTACTATATGGACTATACTATACAGATTTTTGTACCGTTGTATGAACTATATGAATTTTTGAAAAATAAAATATATGTAAATCTTCTCTCAAACTACATGCAACTAACAGGATTAAATGTTGTTCGTACTGTACCTTCTGCTGCCTTTTATGCCTTCATTTCCATGCACAACTTTGCCCAGAAATCACTCCTTCAAATTGCTACAGCAAATTTCTCCTTCAGAATTTTTCTCCAACCCTCAGCCTCCTTTCTCCAATATGCTCATGAAGAATGAATGAATGCAGTCTCTCTTTTCTTTTCCCCCTTTTGTTTCCCTAAATGACTTTTGGGAAACCCTAAGATCTAATGGATCAAATTCATTAGATCAAGGGATGAGAATAAATGTGCATTTAATTCTCACTTTCTATTTTTAACTCACCCATTAAGTAAAGTACTCACATTGTACTTTATGTCTAAAGTCAATTTTCACTTTATAATTTAACATTCACTTTACTACTTATAAATTCACTTTCACTTTATAATTTAACATTGACTTTGCCACTTATAAAGTCACTTTCAATTTATAAAGTCACACTTAGGAAAAGAATTATTTTAGACACTTTTCCCTAGGTAGAGACTAACCCATGGGAAACCACTTGTCTAAGGTACACTAAAAATCAACACTCCCTCTTACTGAGGAATTCTTTTCTCACCACACCCATCTTGTACCTGAAATGGACATGCTTTCCTCTTGGAAAGCACCTTGAGAGAACATCGTCCACCTGTTCATCTGTCGATATATATTCCATATTCACTACCCCCTTATGAACATAATCTGTGATGAAATGATATCTGATGTCAATGTGTTTTGACCTGTCATGAAACACTATGATTCTCCGTGATTTTAATGCAACTCTGATTATCACAGTGAATAATTATCGGTCTCAACTATTGATCAAATAGGCCATACAACAACTTACCAAACCAAATGGCCTCACAACTATCCTAGCTAGCGGCCATATACTCAGCCTCAGAAGAGCTCAAAGAAACTAACTTTTGCTTTCAATTGAACCATGACACAATTGTAGAACCCAATGTGAAGAAACACCCTGAAGTACTTTTCCTGTCAGAAGCACACCCTACCTAATCTAAATCTGTTTAACCTGCCAACCTCACTCCATCTCACCACATATAGTCCAGACCATAATCAATATTCCCCTACACATAGCAAAGAATGTGCTTTGCAGCTACCGAGTGCACCCTCCTGGGCTCAACCATGAACTCGCTAAGTGTGTTCACTGCAAAGCATATATCTGGCCTAGTGTTGACCAGATACATCAAGGACCCAATAAGCTACCTATACAATGTGGGATCCACCAAACTAGAATATGAAGCATGAAACTTCTTCCAGTTAGTAATCATAGGTGCAGACACAGGTCTACAGTCTGCCATGTGAAATCTGCTCAACTCATCCACAACATATAGTCCTTGCCATAGAAATATATGCCCCTCCTCCTGCTACACCTCAAGCCCAAAAAAGTAATGCATCAGCCCAATGTCCTTCATATCAAAATCCATAGCAAGATCCTCTTTGCAACCCCTAATCAGTCTCTTTGCCCCAGTAATGAACAATTCATCAACATATAGCACAAGAATGAGCAGATCATCCCCTAAAAAAATGTAGTATATGTTCGTATATTCATGAAACCCATCTACTGCAAGTAAGTATCAATCCTCGAATACCAAGCTCTCAGAGCTTGCTTTAGTCCCTAGAGTGCTCGCCTCAACTGGAATACATGGGTCTCCCATGCAAGTACCTAAAATCCCTGTGGTTGCTCAACATGCAGCTCCTCCTGGATAACTCTGTTCAGAAATGTGGTCTTCACATCCATCTAATGGATCTGCCAACCCATTTTTGCAACAATAGAAATAAGGGACCAGATTGAAGTGTATCAAGATATAGGAATGAAGGTCTCATCATAGTCAACTCCCTCTATCTGTGAGGACCCTCTAGCCACAAACCTCACCTTGAACTTCTCAATTCTTCCATCTGCAGCATGCTTGATCTTGTAGAGCCACCTGGAAGTCACAACCAACTTTCCCTCAGGCCTAGGCACCACCTCCCAGACATTGTTATTAATGATAGAGGTATACTCCTCCACCATAGCTGTTGGTGTCCAGGTATGACCGATTTATCCACCCTATTTCGACATTAATTTATCAATCCGGGTGCGTATCCTTTCAAGGCAACGCGCAAGGTATATGCAGGGGAAAACGCGTAATCCATTCTGACCAAGGGTTCATGGTTTAAGATTCAAAACATGGTTGTAAGATTAAACTAAATACATAACTTCATAAATAATCATAAACAAGAAAGAACCGAAAAAACAAGCATAAACTATTAAATAACACACACACAAAGATGCAACACCTGATCAGAAGAGTGGGCCCAGCTCTCTGATCATGGCTGCGTTAGTCACGGAGAATATTGGAGCAGAAAAATAGATGTTATTTTAATAATTTGTAACAGGTGATTACAATAGCGATGGGATAACCCCCATTCACAGGAACAATATGAATTTTATACAAAGCGAGGGAGATTAACAGATCTCCCTGAAACATGGTAACCGCATATTCAGAATGTACATAAGTTGGAATGACACTATCACTAGATGTACGAGATAGCAAAAAGGTCCAAGAATAGTCCCAGGGAATCGTGACTCCAGCTGCACGGCCTCCTTATGGCTGGCCATTACCAGATCTATTGCGATATGTTGAAGCGATGGTTCCTGTTCTTCGACCTGCGGTCAAACATATGCTTTAGTATCGCGAATAAATAAGACTCCGTGAATTTACTTCATTAATTAAAATATTCCGATTGGACAAGTTAGGGGTATTTAACTTGTAGGTTTAGCATAACAATATAGGTAAATGAGTACAAAAAGGTCAAAAAGAATAATAGAAATGGCCAGAAAGATGGCCCGATTTGGTACCCAACATCTCCCCCCAACTAGCCTTCTGCATGTCCTCATGCAGTCCGCCACCTCCGCAAGTCTGGATTCTGCAGACTGTAGGTTTCATGAAGCCTAGCGAGATCATATTCTAAGGCCATCTTTGTTCCTCGAACTTTAAACCCATCCGAAAGGAGAACTTCCTTCCACCAATCCTTTGGAACATCATAAGCTGGAGTGTAAATTTCGGCAGGAAACCAAAGAACAGGAAACTGAAACCGAATCCCCATCCACCGGGCCCCACATGTCTGGACACATGCCACATATCTGGGCACTCTAATGAGTACTCGTGCAAAATTTGGTGCCCCAAAAGGTTCCCTATTCCGGACAGCTGTAGGTGACATCATCCACCTTTTCTGATAGCAATCAAGGGCCTCTTCTTGAAATGTGTTGAGTTTCTTGACACAAAGATAAAGACACCATCTTTTTGTCCTCACCATTCTATCTCTGTTCTCCCCAATTCCCAAAAGGGTATTATGTTTATTGAACATTATGACTGACCTCTCATGTTCTCCTCTTACTATAAATGTCTTTGTAACTTGATTACAAGCCTTCTGCCAGTGAATCTGATTGAAAGCATAAGAGGTGAGAGCCCTTAAATGAATGTCCCCTACATATGGAATCGAGTTAAAATCTCTATCCAGATGCAGTAGATACCCGTGCAGGTAAAATTCACACATCAGATGTTGAGTTGGCACGTCATGATTCCTCAAGATTCGGACGAATTGTACACCATCTTCTATCTCATAGATGATCTCATTTTTTATCCTTTCCATGCAAAATAAAAGGAAACATTTGTGCAAAAATAAAGAATAACAAGAAGCAGGGGGTCGTCATGCCATAACCTCTTGCACCAGACTGAACATCTACTCCTTATCGGCCTTTAGTTCTGCCACTTGCTTTTCCAGCTGCTCCATCTTGAGTTGCTGCTTCGCATGCCTTAATCTCATAACATCTATGCGCTCCACATATCCAAAGATGGTTGTGGAGGTTCTTTCCTCGGTCCTCCTGATCTCATTTTTGTATTGAGCCGCAGTAGATTTCCAAGACTGTATTTTGGCTGTTAAGACATATTCTTGGCCTTCAAACAGTCGTTCGACTAGGTCTGTTTGAGTGGCAACAGAGGGTGTGGCTATCAGGTCCACTTGGGTTTCTGCTTCAACCCCGGTGGTCTTGGAATTTTTGGCTCGCCGCTTGTACTGCTTTATCTGTTTCTGCATTTTGTGCACCTTCTTTCTCAGTTTCCTTACCTCCAATTTGAGCTGCATTGTCTCCCTAAACTGCAGCTAATACTTTTTCTTAACTGGAAGTCTTCACTGTTCACACAGCTCTATCCATTCCTGCTTAATCAGTACTTCCTCTGTTTCAGCAGCTGGAGGTAAATCCCACGAAACTTCTTCTGTTGTGCCCACTGTCGGGTTTTCCTCCACTGCCTGCCTTTCTTCAATTATTTTCTGCTTCACGGCGTTCTCACCAAGCTGTGTCGTTGGCTCATTCGTCAAGACTGCTTCGCTTGGTCCCTCCTCTTCTCCAATGATGATTTCTTCTTTGTGCTCGCTCGCCGTGACCCGTGATGCCCTAACGAGATGCTCTCCTACTACTGTGCTGGTTGGGATCCTTTTCGGTTCTTCAGTCTTGGAAATCTTTTTCTCTTCTCTCCTTTCTGACTCCGAGGTGCCTGTCGCCTGTGTAGCATTCACCCCATATGGTTGTGGCCTTTGTGACAGATTCAGAGCCACAGGAACAACGAACTCTTCTTCTTCTTTCTTCCGTGGGGAACGAGTTACCCTCGCTCCTCTTGGGATAAAGAAGGAAAAATGGAGCAAATCCTCAACATTTGGACTCGAAGTTGATGCTGGTTCTTGTGGGTCAGCGTTGTCCTCACACCATGGTTCTCCCGGCGTTTCCTCCACGGGTCCCCTAGTTTCCTCAACTCCAGGCCCTTCTCATCTCTGTTCCCCCTCTTCCATGGGTTCTATGGTCGGAGTGGTCATGACCTCCTCCATTAGCTCCATGGTGGCAGGAGATCCCTGTGGAGTACCCCCAGTCACCATATGGACCGCTTTGTCCATGCTGGCTTGTTGTGGGTCTACTTTTGTGATTGCCATATTATCAACTTGCTCTGCTAGTTCCACGGGCAAGGTTGTTTCTTGTGGGACAGCCTCAGCTGTGGTACTAGTGGGCTT
>CM076575.1:1166156654-1166173848 GCA_034641835.2 Pinus albicaulis | reverse complement strand
TCTATGAGTGTTTGACTTCAAAACATTTAATCACACTTCATAGATTCTATTGGAGTACCTTGAGAGCCATTTTCATTATTGGTGGTTTCTCTCACACTTGTTAACAGTTCACATCATTGATCGAAAATCAAGTGGTTTCTACCATGTTCAACGTCGATACATTTACTCACATGGTTAGATTCGTACTATGGATTGAGAGATGGAGATCAAGACCCCAGATCTAGTTTCATCCATCTAGGCTGCGTGGAGTTATTAAATATTCATGATTTTAAATATAGATCCATTAATGGTTCCATCCATACTATGTCTTCTATTGACATGGATCTTTATATGTATTTCCATACTGATTCTTTGAGATAACTTTACTATGAGTATAGTAATTCCTACCTCAGTGATGTTTATGTGAAAGCGCGATATGGTAATACTTGATTGTTGGTTTCATGTCCTAAACCAATTGGACTCTAATCTGAACCTTTGACATGATAAAGCGCTTTAGTCATAAAAATATTTTTTGGCTTTTCACTTTATGGGGAAATCTGTTACACTAAAATTTGTCACCATGACTATCAATTTTAATATCTCGCCATCTGATGGAATGTCTCAAGTGAATTCCCTATGAAGCTTGAAGTAGAAAAATACCAAGGAAAAAAATAATTTTTGGTTTTCACTTCTTAAAACCATTTTTTAGCATCTGCGCTTTTTTCCTGAAAAACCCACACATGCACTATTTATTCCACTATAAACTGCGCATATATGCACACTTTCTTCCACTATAAAGTTTGCAGGTTTATTCATGGAGGTAAAACTAAAAAATTAAGTTATAGAAGCTTTGGTTGAGGAATCTTATCCAAATCAGAAACCTCAAACCACTACATACCTATGCCTCATCCCTTGGTACATGGAACTAATATCCTTTTCTTAAGGATCATATCCCTTGGGAAGTGGAACTAGTAAACTCCTCATCCTGCCTATAAATTAAGCATAGGACTAAAGGAATGATAGGCTAAGACTTGGATTTGTAAACTCATGCTGCTGGTTTGGGTCTGAAGATCTTGTCATTAAGGGAAGGAAAGGAGACCATTGGAAGAGGCTTGCGACATCAAGGAAACTGGGTCGTAAGCTTGTTTCCTTTTCAATTCAATGCAAAGTAATTATTATTTCGTAAATGCGTCTATTTTTATTTTATTTATGAGATTCCTTGATCACTCACATGCTTTATAATTGATTATTGATTCAATTATATGGTGTATGCTATATTACAGATTTCATTTACCTTTTCTTTTATGTGAGATATGCTTTGATCTCTTTGAATGTTTTTTTCCATGCATATCTCTTTTGGAGCATCATGGAGAAGTTGTGGAAAGCATTCGTAAATCCTCTAAGGCATTAAGGGAAAGCGAGTACTGAAAGGCGCTGAAAGGAATTCTACAAGCACTTCGTTAATAGGTAAGTTATCCTTCGCATACTACATGTTTCATGTTTTAGTTATAAGCTAAGGAAGGGAGAAATTATTTTCTTGATTGTTTCTAGTATTCCTTTATGATTTTAGGGAGATCGCTCTTATCCATATAACAAAAATTTATATATTCCTTAGCCCCTAGAAATAAAATAGGAAATTCTTGGGCATCTTGAATCTCTTTAGATAAAGGTTGACAAGTAAAACTGGATGATAATGGGAAAATTCAATATGAGCACATCCATAAATGAAAATTAAGGAGGACAAAAGCATCTAGATATCGAGTCGAAGGACATCTAAAGCTTCATAGAAGAGAATTACATGGTGTAAATTCAAACCACAAATGGACTCTTCAGCTAAAAAAATATGCATGGAGGTAAATCACAAATCTCATCCCGATTAGATCACTTCCTCATTTCCAAGAGTCTTCCCACCCATGAGAGAAAACTCATTGTGGAGATCCTTCCCTCAATAATATTTGATCATTGGTAAATTTGAATCTCTTGGAGAACATTTGGAAATCCTTTAAAGAACTCTTTCAAGTTTGAGATTTTCTATCTCATATATACTAAACTCATTAACAAAATTTAGGAATGGTGGTAGAACATGAGCCCAATTGAAGGACAAAAAATGTTTGCCTTTCAACAAAATCTTAAGAAGATTAAAATACTCCTAAAAAAATGGAATATGGAAGAATTTGGTAACATATTTCAAGTGAAACAAACCTTGGAAAAGGAAATGGAATACCTCCAATATGAAATCATAATCAATGGAAGAAAAAAGGAAACAACGGTCAAAGAGCTCTCCCTCACTAAAACATTGGAAGACAAATGCAAACAGAAAGAGATCTACTAGAAACAAAAGTATAGGATAAGTTGGCCAAAGGAAGGGGAACTTAACACCTTTTTATTCGAGCGATCTACCACTCAACATCTACATTTTTCTTCCCATATCCTCAAGCTGGTTACAGAACCACACAACACTGCCCTCATCAGGCCTGCTAATATCGCAAAATTCAAGGAGTCCATTCATAAAATAACAGATGAAAAGGCCACAGACCAGATGGATCTACAATCACATTCTTTTGAAAAATGTTGGAACTTTATTCTCAAAGAGATCTTGGATATAATAAAAGATTCAAGAGTGAATCGATTCATTGTTCCATTTCTCAACGCCATTTCCTAGCACTACTACCAAAGGAGGAAAATTCCAACCCATAACACTTGTTTGGTAAATTAATTATCTTTAATTTACTTTATTAAATGTCAACCAGGATTCGTATACTTGCGAAATGTATATGCAGTATATATGCTAGGATTTATTCTAAGAATAAGACTAATAAAAAAATTTAATAAAATCAAATATAAAATGAACTACAAATTGGAAACTAATGATGCACATGTTCTGTCTATCCAGAGTATTAACTAACTAAAATGAACTTTTGTAAGTAGAGAACTATCTAATATTTCCAAGATCAATTAAAAGGAAATTCTTGAAAATCAAAACATAAAAGGAAAATAACCTAGTTCTACTGCTGCAGAATTGATCTGATTATTCATTAATGATTGAAAAGAAATCTTCAAACTAAATTTAAATGGAATCGAATTTAATCTAATTGATATGAGAAAACCAATGACAAAATCTTAATCTATGAAAGGTATTTAAAAAAAAAAAAAATGACAATGAAATAAGATAAGAAGAATGAAAATCTAACTCAAGATAGATTACTAGTATGTGTATAAACTTCGAAACTGTATTTTAAAATTAACATAACAGAGCTTGAAAATGAATAAAAAGTAATAGAATTGAAATTGAAATTCTACAACAAATTATCTAAGACTATCATGAAACAATAAAATGCTAAGTATAAGCAATCAAATATGAATTGAATTATTAACTTTGTTTGGTGTTTTCCATGTTTTTTATGAGTACAATGTAACAAAGATAAAATAACCAAAAATTCAAATTGTAACGAAAATGATCTTTTGATAAAATGTAAAACAAACTAACTCAAATCTTAAAATGAAAACCTCACAGCTCACAGGGGGGCCTCCTTGAGTGCAGGTTCAACTATTATTCAAGACTTCATGCACGCATTGAAAATGTAATAAGAACTTAGATTAAAGGAACATAGTATCAATATGTCCTCAAAAGGATTACAATCTTAACAATGGTAATTACCACCACTTCAGAACTGTGTTATCTAGTGTCAGCCACTGTTATTTATACAGGTTAATACAAACAATTTTAAAATAGTTCTAAACTGATAAATCATAAACAACTTGACACCTATGAGATCTCTATCTTAAGATTATAAATCTCTTTATGACTTGTTATTGGAAAAGCAAGTCATAGGATATTTCGTGTTCTAATAGCTCAGTGCCTTGCTCGCTTGATTATATGCTACCTGTGCTCAATCTGCAACAAAAATTTTCATGTTGGCCTAGCCTTTGACTTCAAGATATCTTAATTAGCTTAGATTGCCAAGTAATGACAATAGGTGCTTGTCCATCTAGAGGCCAAGTTTCATCTTTTGGCAGTGCTCTTCCTTCTTCTGGAGCGTTGCAACCTATCCAAACATGGATTCTGCTACAGAATGTATAAAATTCAGTAATTGCAAGATAATTTTGTCATAATTCCATTAAAAATAGAGAAATTAATATAAATTTTTAGTACCTTGTGGATTTTATCTTGACCTTAATATGCTCGGGTTTTATAGAAAAATGGCAGAAAGGTGGAAAATGATAGAAAAAAGGGAGGTAAAAAAAATGATAATCCTAGACTTCAACATCCTCGCACACTGAAGGCTTTGCATGTTCTCATGCACCAAAATTTCAAAATTTATTCTTGTCCTTTCATTTGAGTGAATAATTTTTTTATGCCTAAGAAAGTACATCCAGACTAGTACTTCTTTTCTTCTTTTTCATGATGAACATGATCCTTGGTTTCTTTATAAGAACTCTTCTTTTTAATCCTTTGAACTTGTTTTTAAGAAACTTATTTTGAGATTTAATCTTCTTGTTATTATTATACCAATGACAGAGGTGTAGCAACATTTTGTCATTCTCAGTCCTTAGTATATCATTTTGAACCCTAGCCTTTTCTCTTTCCTAAATCAAATTTTTGTTATGGATTTATAATTCAGAAACATATTGCTTCAAATTTTCTTCAACGTTTTTTCCCTGTTCTTTACTTGATTTTTTTGTTGAGGTCTCACCTATTTCAAATTAAGATGACTTTTCTTTCCGTTGTGCCTTTTTCTCTAGAGATTCTACGTAATCGTATATTTCTTATTGAACTAGGTCAATTTCTAGGGTATTCCTTGTGGGACTGCATATTGGACTGTTTATTGGACTGATGATTGGACTGATTGTATAAGGAGTTGTATTAAACCCTTCATGTTCAAGATCAATTACCTCTGGTGATTGAGTATTTGTTGCTAATTTTGAAATTCTCTTACTCTTCCTTACATTCATTCCCTAGACCCTTGATATACTTTTTTTAGTTTCACTGCCTTTTGCTTTCTTCTTTAATACAGTCATGGCTTTTGGTTGTCTTCCAGATTTCTTCCCTCTAGGTTCTTGTTTTTCACTCTTTTGTTTGAATTTTTCAAGAAATTGGGATAGTGGATTATTTTACTCAAATGGGTCTTCTGGAATTTTCGTCACATTTTCTTCCTGAACTTCTTCTTGGGTTTTCTCTTTTTTCAGAACTAGGGTTTAATTTTCTCCTACTTCTTTTGATTTTTCTGCTTAGTTCTTGCTTTGGAGCTTCCACAAAATGATTTCTTACCAAGAAATATTTCCAATTATCCCTTTTGATTTCAAATGAGCTTTTAACAAAATCTTAGCGAGTTGTAATATTCCTAAATTAGCATGTATCGAATTGTAATATTATTTTTTTATTTTGCTTCTTAGATAGAAGAATAAGAGGGTAGGGAGACCCATAAATATTCTTAGTAGGAATGAAACCACTCCAAATGTGAATGGAGGACATCTAAAGAGCTGAATAAAGAACCTATGTGTGTGAACAAGGGATGAAGTATGTGGACTGGGTCAACTTTGACCAAATCAACAACGCTGGTATGGAGGGAGTGGACATTCAATGAGGGGGAACACAGTTTTTGAGGGAGATCATTTGCATGGAAGTAATGGCTTTGATGAGCGGGGCCCAAGGTGAGGAAGCTCACCAAGAATATAAGGAAGGGGAAGGCAGCCATGGAGGGCATGTTTTTTATTATTATTTTTTTATGGTCTATTATGAATTTTGGCTCTCTTCAGCTGTTTAGCTAATATTGCATTGTTGTTTAGCATAAGGGTGTTCCCGAGCAGGAATCCAACCTTCATCCTCTGGGGAATTCGATTGCCCACTCAGGAGAAGTTCATTGAGAATTATTTCCAAATTTTGGCAGATTTCCAAGCTACAACTTCTTCTACAACGAAGATTTTGTTTAGATATGTGCTAAGTTGCAAGGTGCAACAGTGGAGGGTTTCATTAGGCCATTTTTGAGCTTGTGTTTCAGTGTAGGAAGGTTTATTTCCATTGGAAGATAAGTAAGGAAGGTCCCCGGGCTTCATATCATATTTTTTCATCAGGCCAAGGCATCATCATCTCCTACATTGCAGTTTCACTCTCAAGTTGCGTTATTTTATTGAGCAAATCCAAAAGAGGGTTTACTGCCACATTTGGGAGGATAGATCTTCATTGGATGGATCAACCCTTCCTTGAGAGAATATATTGGAGGAGTGCCATTTTGATCTACATCGATTTCAACCACCTCCTCTATGTGCTTAAGTTGCAATGATTCTTCAACCCTAGGGATTTAGATCACCATTCTATATTTTGTGTATTTCCAGAAACCCTTCCTGGGTTATCTAGTAAAAGTGTGTGGGAGCCTAGATCCCCATTTTTCAGCCTTGTATGAGTATGGTATCATCAAATCCATATATATATATATATATATATATATATATATATATATATATATATATATATATATATATATATATATATATATATATATATATATATACATTCCAGTTGCAATATTATTCAATAAAATTGTGTTGTACTTGCTTCAGTATTTTGTGTAGCAGTGTATTGCATGTCTTAGTGCTTTTTAGGCATTGGAGGCTTCTCTTGCCTAGCTTGAGGGACTTGATCCCCAAGATATGGTACTAATTTATTGCCGATACACTTAATACCATGGATCTATCTTTGGCTCATATGTAATGTGTTGACATTTTCTACTATTTCCATTATTGTGTGCTATATTACTGCTTTCCTTGTTTGGGAATATTACAGTGGTATTAGAGCATAATCTTGGCTCAGCCTGTGAAGACATTGCATCTACGTTATCAGAAGAAGAAGAAGCTTCTCACAAAAAAGAGAAGGCTTACAGAAGAGAGAAGGGCAAGACTCCATTATTTGGAGAAATGGAGGGAAGGAAGTTTTTAAAACTTCTTCTCCAAACTATGCATGAGATCAATAGAGAAATCAAGGGAATGAGGAGGAAAAGACATGAAAATCCCTCTAAAATATTTTCACATGAAGAAAGCTCCAGTTATTCATATTATAGGTGTGAGAATTCAGCGACACAATCATATCCACAACGCTCTACCATGCTTACATTCAAAACAAGAGAGATGCAGGAAGGAGATGCATCAAAGGAGGAGACTCTTGGTGATTATTTGCAAGAGTATGAATCTCAATCTCAGAGGTTCAAAGATCTTCTAAAATTCCAAGGTTTTTGCAAGATCAAGGAGAATAGAAGGCCTAGCAATCACAATAGAAGAAAATGGGGAAAACAACATGCTTTAGGTAGATTCTTTCTACCTACTTTTGATGGATCACCTAAATGCACAGCTAGGGCTTGGGTGAAGGAGCTAGACACCTATTTACAGTAGCACCAAGTTTCAGAAGAAGACATTAAAGTAGCAGCATTACATCTTGAAGGTAAGGCTTATGCTTGGTGGTTTTATGAAACTTATTCCTTGAATCATGTAAATGTATCTACTTATGAAAATTTCACTAGGAGGTTAGTGAAAATATTTGATCTAAAACATTTTGAAACATCCTTGGTTGAGCTAGCCAAGCCTAAACAAAAAAAACCTTTGCATGAGTTGGAAGGATCCATAAACCCATATCCATTCCATAATGATATTGAGGGGGTTAGAAACTTGCTGAATACCTTGCTAGAGGCAACATCCCCACTTCAGGAAGAGCTATATTCTTAAAAGGAAGACATGGAGATCACTTTTTCAAAAGAGGATCAAGACAAAGGGCCTCTTAATGAAGAAGATGTATCCTCCAATAATGATTAAGGGGAGGAGCAGGCAAGAGGTAACAAAACTGTCACATCAGGGGTAGATCTATTACCTCAAGAAGATGGAGATGGAGTAATTGCTCCAATTAGAGGAGCCCTTGTATCTTTGCAAGGAGTTCCAAAGAATCTCACATGTGGAGATCAGAGCACAATCCATGAGTAGCATGTGCCATAATTGACAGATTATGAGACCTTGCACAAGAAAGGATAATATAGGGAGGATGGAAAAGATCATGTGATTAGGAGAACACACCCCTATCTATTTCATGAGGTTAATACACAAAAGAGGCAAACTGATTTTCCCAATGAGAGTAGGGACAAAGTAGTCCACTCATATATGTAGTATACTCTTGACATTGATGTCTCATTGCATGGAGGCATTATACCTAGGAGACCACCAAATCAGGAGTTTATGAGATATGTCTCACAATAGGTTTCACCACTCATAGATTCTGGAGGGGTGAGAACCTTGGGAGGACTTGGTACAACGCAGAAAGTCTAGGGTAGGCTCAAGAAGGAGGCAAAAATTCTTTGAATATCAGTATTACCCACTCTCACCAAACATATTGCACTAAGAGAAGATGTTTTAGGGATGGATGGCACCATTATGATGCAAGGAGACCACTCCATGGCTTTAAAGAAGCAGAAGATAATTCCACAGAGGAAGGAATCTTCCACATATGGTAGAGGTTGTTGGAAATGCTAAGAGGGGGGATGAATCAGTATTCCTTTCAATTATATTATTATTAATATTTCAGAGTATTAGCTAATATTAAATTATTATTAGTGTTTGTAAAGTGATAGTAGTAAACAAAAGGAACACAAATGTACACATTTTTAAAGGTGGAAACCCTCTTGGGGACAAAAACCACCTGAATTTTTTTCTAATAATTCTTTAATATTCAACTCCAATTGAAAATAAAGCTCCAAGTTCCTAGAATCTAGAAAAGAATCATTTCTCCAGCTCCCACTGGATGGACGCTCCAATGCTAGAGATTCTTCAGTAGTCAACTGAATGGATGCCCCAACACCCAATGAGCTACAACTCACCCTAGCACCACCCTACCACCCTGTAGAAGAATAAAAAAAGAATGGACTCCCGTACTAGGGAAAATGGTCCACTTTACAATGATATAGAATGATGTAGAAGAAGAAGACACACTATACCATAACCCCAACTATGAAAAATCCACCTAATGATGATCCTAGACCTCCCAACACTTCCTCTTCAACTCTTGCCAGATAGACACTAGTACAATTTTTACAATAATGTATTTACAATGAATTAGTACAATGATACCTTTATAGTGACTGTATGTAGTGCTGCCCACTTGAAGACTTCATGTGATGAACTTCTTGCTGCTATTCTGCGCCTTGGTTGCTGCTCTTGTCAGCCTACCCTCTGCTGCACCTTGCTTTGCTTTGTTGCCCTAGAAAGTCTGGTCCTTTGCAGCCCTTGACAACACATGATATAACTTTTTCTTGCCTTCTAGGAGCTTGATATTGAATCTGGTTTATCTCTCTTATTTCAGATCTCCAATATCTGATTTTCGGTCCTGTAGTAGTCCTCTGAGTCATATTTCCAATGCCATAGGTCTGACCCAATTTTGATTCTTCAAGGGAGAGTTATGCCCAATCTCTCACAATGCCCTAATTATGGACTGTTTCAGTAGAGCGAACTTGTATGGCATGACATGTGTCACTGTTTCTTCATTCGGCTCTGAAGTTGATAAAAAAGCTACATTCTGTTCAATATCTGCCTTTTTGTAATTCTAATCCGATGCTAGGAGAAAGTTGTAAACGATTTTACCAAGGTCACTTCTTTGAAATGAAGTTCAGGAGCCTGCAAAAATACTGACTTCCACAGATCATATCTCCGAAAATATTGCACACCCTAATCTAAAATTTTTACAGGAGCTTCCTCAAGACTTAAGATTTACCTCATAACAATTTCAACTTCTGAACCTTCATATAAAAAAATTTAGAGTGAAAATTCCATGATGACCTGTTTCAAGTAGCGAAATCCCTACATGAGGAGGATATGAGGATCACAATTTATATAAATGCTTAGGTTGAGAGGGTCTTCAACAAGTGAACGTGGGAGGGATTTTATGAGCTTAAAAATTATTAATTATTGAATTTTCAATGACCCATGGCACAACCCCATGGGGTTTTAGCCCACTAACTGGGGTTACAAACTTCAAACATGAATATCTCTCAAACCATGAAGAATTACATGGTGTGCCATATATCAATGGAAACATATCGACAAGTAGAAACCATAAAAAAATATTATTGACCCATAATACAGTAATTTTGAAGGTCGAAATTCCCATGCAAGATCAAGGTAGCCCGTAATGCTGCTTCGGTTGACATCAATGACAACCACTGATAAAAAATCTCCCCCTTTGGCATTGATGGCAACACAAGTACTCCCCCTTCGATCATGACACCTATTTCTACAACATTCTCTCCCCCTTTGACATTAATGGGAAAGGGTAACTCCCCTTGACACACAACCATCTTGCAGACCTGTACACACTTCCACTCCCCCTGACACTCAACCATCTTGCAGACCTGTACACACTTCCACTCCCCCTTTATATTCAGAATAAGGAAAATCTAATGAGAACTTGGGAGAATCACAAGCTTCTGACGAAGATATTCACATGATTCATGAGTACTCTTACGAACATAAATGCTTCTTGCCCAATCTGCATCTATAAAGGCTTGAATAATGATATTTTTACCCTTGGGATACCAAAATCCATATTCTGTTGTTCCCTTTAGATATCGAAGAATTATTTTGATGACAATAGTATGTGATTCTTTTGGTGCTGCTTGGAATCTTGCTACTTGTCCAACTGCTTGCATAACATCTGGCCGGGAGGCTATTACATATAGAAGACTACCAATCATAGATCTGTACAACATTTGGTCCACATCCTTAGAAGAGTCTTCTATGCTCAATTTGCAACCTGTTACCATCGGAGTAAGGATGGGTTTGCAATATTCCATTTTGAATTTCTTGAGAATTTCCTTGATGTACTTGGCTTGACATATAAATTTTCCTTTCTCTTGCTGAGATATTTGAAGCCCTAAGAAGCATGTCAGCTCACCAAGTAAAGACATCTTGAACTCACTTTGCATCTTTGTAGCAAAGTTCTTACTTAGTCGATCATCATTGCTACCCAATATTATATAATCCTCTTTAGCTAGTAGAAATTCTTTAGTTGCTTCATCCAGAACATATATTTCATTTGAATATCGACTTGCTATACCCACAATTTCACCATACCTGCCTTTCTTGATTTCACATTTTGTGGAGTTGAATAGTTTTGTGTGTCCTTGATCACTTCTTTGTCCAACTGTTGAGCAGGAAATGTCTCATGTTTTTTCCAGCAGTAGAACGATCTTGGCTTAGGCATCTTTTGCTTCAAAGTAGCCAGTACACAGTCCTACTAACATTTTAGATCCATCATTTCCAAAGGACATGGTTCCATCCTTCTTCTCTTTCAAAGATACAAATTTATTTCTATCTCCAGTCATATGCGTTGAGAAACCGCTATCAACATACCACACATCTTTGTTGTTTTGAGCCTTGAGAGTGAGAGCACAATTATTAGTCTTCTTCTTCTTCCATGTTCATTCGTTCTGTGGCTTCAAAGATTCTTCTGGAGGATTTTCAAGTCTGCAGTCTCTGGCTATGTGTCCAAAGTTTCGACATTTGTAACACTCAATATTATTTCTTAAATGTTTAAACCTATTAATGTTTCGTTGAGCCCTGGGAGGGTCATATTTGATATATCTCCTGGAATTGCATTCGTTCCTGGGGTACGTGTGACATTCTATAGCTTTATGACCAAATTTTCCACATGAATAACAATAGCCATAAAAATATGTTGGTACTTGGATGGAAATCTTCATCGAGGAATTATCTTCCAAGGCTGTTCTTGTGAATCTTGTCCAATGAAGTCTACATGCATGTCAGATCTCATAGGTTCATTGTATTTTTTTGTAGAAGGTCTTGCTTCTTCTTCTTTGTAACCGATGCCAGTTCTGTCACTGTAAGATCGTTGATTGTTACTGATTTCTACCAATGCCCTTGAGTTGTTGGCCTAGTTTTGGATAGTTTTTCCTTTATTCACTTCGTTACGCAGTGAGACTAATTCGGCTTCTAATTCTTCATTTTCTTAGTTGCTTTCTTCCAATTTCTTTTGAAGTGACTCTTCAATGCATTTTTGTTCTTCAACTTCAATTTTGAGACCTTGAACTTGTTCTTCAAGAGTATTGGAATGGATCTTCTCAACCTTGAGCTCTTTTATAAGCTTGATTGCCTCCTTAGAAAATTCTTCTATGGTCAACCCTTCTTCTTCGTTGTTTGATACCTCTTGTTTATTGTGCTTGGCCATAAACAATACTCTCTCATTGGCTTCTTCTTCGTTGTCATTGTCTTAATCGGGTGATGAGCTATCTTCTTTATAGAGAAAGTTCCTTTTGGATCCTTGCTTGTTGAATTTCTTAAAGCCTTTCTTTCCTTTTGAGTTGCCATCACTTATGTTCGTACACTATGCTGTGAAATTCCCAACCTCACCACAACCGAAAAATATCAATGAAAGTTTACCTTTGAATTTCCCCTTACCAATTTTTAGTTTTCTCGTAAGGTAAGCATATTCTTCATCTGAAATACCTTCTTCATCATCTCCCTTTTCTTCACACTTTCAAGTGCATGTCTTTTGAATTAAAGGTTGTTTTTCCTTATTGGTTTTCTTAGATGCAACGAACGCAGTTTCTAGATGCGAAGTACCCTCTTCTTCATCTGGTCTCATTTCATATGCTATGAGAACACAATGTAATTCCTCTTTGCTAAGTTTGTCCATATTTTCACTGTATTCTAAGACCGATACCTTTGGGTTGAATCTCCCTAGTAACGTTCTAAGAATATTTTGTATAATAGTCTTCTCATCAACTGGCTCTCCCAATCCTTCTAGAGTGTTGGTTATTTCATCAACGTATTGGAAGTATGCTGCAATGTTGCCATCTTCTTTCATTCTGATTTGCTCAATTTTTTCTCTATAGATTTGAAGCTTTTCTTCTTTGACATTTGGGTCACCTGAATATATATTCTCAAGCTTGTCCCATACATTTTTGGTAGTTTTACAACCCAACACCTTATGATAAGAAGATTCTATAAGTCCACTGATAATAATATTCTTTTCTTTTACATCATTTACCAAATTCTTCTTACCTTGTTCATCTTTGGTTGGTGTAAAGCCATTTTGAACAGTGTCCCATACTTCGTAATATTGCGCCAAGAGATAGACCTCCATTATTCCTTCCCAAAGTGCATAATTATTTTCATTAAACAGAGGTACACCATTCTTGGTATGCTCCATGACCTCTTTCCAGCTGTTAAACTGCTATTGAAGGAACCAAGCTCTAAGACCAATTGTTAGAAATACTGGGGGGGGGGAGGGGGAGCGGGGTAAATCAGTATTCCTTTCAATTGTATTATTATTATTCTTTCTGATTATTATTTAATCTTCAATTATTATCATTGTTTATAAAATGATAGCAGTTAAAAAAAAGGAACACAAATGCACACAATTTTTAAGGTGGAAAACCTCTCTGGGACAAAAACCACCTGAATGTTTTTCTAATAATTCTTTAATATTCAACTCCAATTGAAAATAAAGCTCCAACTTCCTAGAATCTAGAAAAGCATTCTTCTACAGCTCCCACTAGATGGATGCTCCAATGCCTGAGATTCTTCATTAGTTAACTGAATGGATGCCCCAACACCCAATGAGCTACAACTCACCCTAGCACTACCCTACCACTCTGTAGAAGAATAAAACAAGAAGGGACTCCCGTACCAGGGAAAATGGTTGACTTTACCATGATATAGAATGATGTAGAAGAAAAGACACACTATACCATAACCCCAACTATGACACCCCCACCTAATGATGATCCTAGACCTCGCAACACTGCCTCGACAATTCTTGGCAGATAGACACTTGTACAATTTTTACAATGACTTAGTACAATGATATCTTTACAGTCACTGTATGCAGTGATGACTACTTGAAGACTTCATGTGGTGAACTTCTTGCTTCTATTCTACGCCTTGATTGATGCTCTTGTCATGCTACCCTCTGCTGCACCTTGCTTTGCTTTGTTACCCTAGAAAGTCTGGTCCTTTGCAGCCCTTGACAACAGATGATCTAGCTTTTTCTTGCCTTCTAGGATCTCCATATTAAATCTAGTGTATCTCTATTATTTTAGATCCTGAATATGTGATTTTCAGCCCTGTAGTAGTACTTTGAGTCTTCTTTCCAATGCCACTGGTTTGATCCAATTTGGATTCTTCAAGGGAGAGTTATGCCCAACCTCTCACAATGACCTAATTATGGAATGTTTGAGTAGAGAGAAATTGTACGAAGTTCCACATGTCACTCTTTCTTCATTCGGCTCTGAAATTGATACATCAAAAACTAAAATCCACACACTATTTGCCACTTTTTACAGAATTCCGATCCGATACTCAGAGAGAGAGTTATGATGATTTTACCAAGGTCACTTCTTTGAGATGAAGTTCAGGAAGCTGCAAAAACACTGGCTTCCACAGATCGTATCTCCGAAAATATTGCGCACCATGATTTGAATTTTTTAAGGAGCTTCCTTAGTATTTCAGCTTCGCCTCATAAAAATTTCAGCTTCTGAACCTTCATAAAAAAAATTTAGAGCGCAAATTCCACGATGACCTGTTTCAAGTAGCGAAATCCCTACATGAGGAGGATATGAGGATCACAATTTATATAAATACTTAGGTTGAAGACCTTCAACAAGTGGTAAGTGGGAGGGATTTTAGGAGCTTAAAAATTATTAATTATTGACTTTTCAATGACCCATGCCACAACCCCATTGTGGGTTTTGTACACAAGGAACGGGGGGTATCTACACACGAATCTTATAAGAGAAAATAAACAATAGCGAGAGCATAAAACATAAAACAGATAAACACAGAGATTTTCCCCTGGATCCCAAATCGGGACGACCAGCTTGATTTTTCATTATGTTCCTTTTGGTGTTACAACACATATATATACATGCCGAAGCATGTAAACGATCCATAAGCCATGGATTAGAACATATACTTAATGGTTCCTTGGCTTGGGATCTACAAAAATGCCGGAGACCGAAAACCCTTCGTGCCCCAGAAAATACCATGTGGCCATGCAAAACCATGAACAGATGCGGACTGCCACCGGAAATTAAGGACCAAAAATATAACACAGCCAACACCCATGGAAAGAATATAACACATATGACACCATGGGGGTTTGCTTACTAAGCCCAGGGTTACAAAGTTAAAACATGAATATCTCTCAAACCGTGAAGAATTACATGGTGTGCCATATATCAATGGAAACATCTTGACAAGTAGAGATCATAGAAAATATTATTGTCCTATAATATGGTAATTTTGTAGGTCAAAATTCCCATGCAAGATCAGGGTATCCCTTGCTGCTGCTTGGGTTGACATCAATGACAGCCACTGATCAAAAAAGGTTGGTGGCCACTCATGCTTGCATTAGCCAAACTCAAATTTTTTTTGATAGCTGATAGCTTCCCATGGAAGGCTAACCTCCAAAAAATTCACTAGAGCATGAGCAACTGCAAGAGTAGCAGAGGCATGATAGCAGCATTCTGGTGCATGACTTTGGCATGGGAGATGTCAAAGAAGAGGGAAACCACATGACAGGTGCTTTACATGATAGATCAAAAGTGTTTTCATTATTGAGTATCAACCCTTATTGGATATCCCAGCCATTGGTGGAATAATCCAAGGATCTTTTTTCATGTAGAGTACTTGATGGCCAATTATCAGATGGGAGATATGCAGTGAGGGATGGGGTCATATATTTTCAAAGTAGGATCTTCTTGAATAGAGCCTCTAAGCTCAAGGAGAAGCTAATACATACAACATATGAGGGTTTTCTCTCCAACCCCATTTGTTTTATAAGAGCATACCATACTATCCTGGAGGGATTCATTTTGGAAGGTTTCAAAGAGGAGATGCACCAACATATGAAGATATGCATGGATTGTTTTGAGGATGAGGAGAGACATAACTCTTTGGTAGAGTTATCATAGCCACTTCCTTTCTCATTGGGAGTGAGAGGAGGCCCATCTATGAGTCACGTTACTAGCTTAAAGAAAGTACATGGTAAAGGTTGTATTTCTGTACATCATGATTCACTTACTATGTTTTTGTATTTCCTTACCATTCATGTGCAGGGCATTGCTCCAAGAGGGGGCACTCTTTCTTATAGACTTCATGGTCTACTTGGAGCCATAAGAAGTATTGATGATGGCCACTCCCTAGGAAATATTGGGGAGATGATATCTTAGTCAGGGTGTTCTCAACTTGCACCTCACATCATATACCTTCTCCAAGCATGTGAGAAGATTGGGGCAGCAAGCAAGTGGTTGGGAAACCACTCATCATGTCATATTTTGATGCAGTTAGGAGTCAAACTATGCTGGTTGCACTTGAGGGACCATTTTCCTTCTCCGGTATTACACATGGCAGTAAGTATGACTCTAATTATGATCCCATATGTTGATGATGTCATTATCATTATTGTGGGCATGATTGGAGAGATGACACATGGATTGGATGTTCCTATTAGAGATGAGATTCTCCACATTTCTTATGTTTCATACTTCAGGGAGAACAATGGACAATTCATGATTGCTACATTGGACCTCTTGTTTCCTTATGGGATGAGCCATTTAGGTAACTTGAGCATTTGGGAGATGCCTCTCATGAGCATGTGGGAGGAATTTTTCTATGAATTACCATTCTGGAGGGTGATTCATTTTATATGGATGATAGCTTGGAATTTGAAGCTTCACATGGAAACGAAGGATCCCTACATTTTTCAGTTCTATCCTTGCAGTTGCTTGAGGACAAGCAACATTTGGGAGGGGAGTATTGTAATATTCCTAAATTAGCATGCAGCTAATTGGAATATTCATTTTTTATTTTTCTTCTTAGATAGAAGAATAAGAGGGAAGGGAGACCCATAAATCTTCTTAGTAGGAAAAAAACCACTCCAAATGTGAATGGAGGACAGCTAAAGAGCTGAATAAAGCACCCCTATGTGTGAACAAGGGATGAAGCATGTGGACTAGGTCAATAAAATCCCAGGAGGTCAGGAGGTCAGGAGGTCAGGAGGTCAGGAGGTCAGGAGTCGAAGGATCAAGGCAGAAGGCATGAAATCTAGGATCTACACGGAGGACTACCTCTGCAAGGCATGGGAGTACAAGATCTACACAGCTACCTGGGAAACCTGGGAGTCTGCTCAACAGCCTTCGTTCGATTTATAAATGGGTGTTTAACC